>JAJIBD010011707.1:0-34986 GCA_021461705.1 Cryptotis parvus | reverse complement strand
TTTTTTAATTTTTTTATTTTTACAATTACAAAGATATACAATTAAAAAGTTCATATTTGGGTTTTGGTCATACAGTGTAGCAGCACCCATCCCGCCACCAGTGCCCATCTCCCACCACCAACGCCCCCGGTTCCCTCCCCCTCCCCCCAGCCCTCCTCCATGGCAGGTTCTTTCTTTCTTTCCCATTTCTTATCTTTCTCTTTTCCTTCCTCTCCAGACTATGGATTACAAAACATACATTAAAGGGTTGTCATGTGTATCCTTTTGCCTCTATTTAATGCTCAGTTCTAGGTTGGCATTAGTACCCTCTACAATTGTTAGCACACTGTTCCATTTTCTGTCTTACCTAGCCTCTGACTCCCACACGTTTGTGATAATTTCCACCTTTGACAGGATCTCCTGATGTATGTTTCACTTGACCTTGGATATTGGTATCATAATATGTACCTATATATTTATGTTATGCAGATAAATGCAGTCATTCTGTAACTGTCTCTCTCCTTCTGGCTAATTTTCAGCTCAACATAATCTTCTCCATGTCCATCCATTTGTAGGCAAATTTTATAACTTCATTTTTCCTAACAGCTGCATAGTATTCCATTGTGTACATGTACCAAAGCTTTTTTATCCAGTCATCTATTTTCGGGCACTCGGGTTGCTTCCAGATTCTGGCTATTGTGAATAATGCTGCTATGAACATAAAAGTAGGGATGGTGTTTCCGCTCATATTTTTGGTTTCCCAGAGTAGATTCCCAGGAGTGGTATGGCTGGGTCAAATGGGAGTTCAATTTCTAGTCTTTGGAGGAATGTCCATATTGTTTTCAGAAAGGCTGTACCAGCCGGCATTCCCACCAACAATGGATGAGTGTCCCTTTTCCCCACACCCACGCCAGCACTTGTTGTTCTTGTTCTTTTGAATATGTGCCAGTCTCTGTGGTGTAAAGTGGTATCTCATTGTTGTTTTGATTTGCATCTCTCTGATGATTAGTGATGATGAGCATTTTTTCCTATGTTTTTTGGCCATTCGAATTTCTTCCTTGCTGAAGTTTCTGTTCATTTCTTCTCCCCATTTTTTTGATGGGGTTGTTTGTTTTCTTCTTGTAAAGTTCTACCAGTGCCTGATATATCCTGGATATTAACCCCTTATCGGATGGGTATTGGGTGAATATTCTTTCCCATTCTGTGGACTGCTTTTTGTATCTTAGTCACTGTTTCTTTTGAGGTGCAGAAGCTTTTTTAGTTTCATGTAGTCCCATATATTGTTTCTTTTTTTTTTTTTGGTAGAGAGTTTAGGGTTCTCTAGGTATAATATCATGTCATCTGCAAATAATGATAGCTTGACTTCTTCCTTGCCTATCTGGATGTTCTTGATATCCTTTTCTTCTCTGATTGCTATGGCAAGTACTTCCAGTACTATATTGAATAAAAAAGTTGAGAGTGGGCAACCTTGTCTTGTCCCTGATCTCAGGAATACCCCGTTTCTTAATCAAGTGTTTGACTACCAAAAAATAAATTTTCAATATTCTTACTTACCAAAACTATCTTTAACAAATTTTGATCTTGACTTTTAACTTAAGTGCATAATTGTAACTACTGATATCATGGAAACAAACTAAACGTAGCCTTATGCACCATTGGTTTGCAATATAGGCAAAACACAAGTGGCAGTTTTGGCCAAAATTTTTAACCTATTCCTTACTCTAGTGTAAATAAATGCAGAGAAAGGATAAAATATGCATTTTATTTTTAAATTCCCAATCTAGTAAAGACTGTATGATAGAAAATAAATATCGCAATAAAAATAATTGCAGTGTTATGTTATGGAGCTGTCTCAGAATTTGGAGATGTTTAGGCTTCTTTCCCTATACTAAATAGTCTGAAACCACTAACTTACTGTGCTTTTGAAATGCTTTTTATGTTGCTTTTATTTCTTGTTTACTAGTCATATACTCGAATAGTAATTATTGCTCTTAGGCATTTCCTAACACCAGTTTTCCTGTCCTGATTGCCCTTTAAGTTTTCCTGAAGACTAGGAGACAAAGGTAAATTTAAGATTAAAGCCATGCAGTATGACTGTCATTCAAGTCAGAGACATGTGCTCAAGCTTTCAAAGACAGGTTTTGTGACATCCAGTTATTTCTGTTTTTGTTGTTGTTTTTTTTAATTTCAGGCTCTTGACAATTTGCCACACACTCAATCACCTTTGCAAATAAGCTGATTGGGTGAGGAGTTTTCACATATAACTTTCTGCCCCACTGAGTCCATTGCTTTCCCATTTCCCAAGCATGACTCTTTCACCTCTGCAATGCCACAGTTTGATTCTGGCATCAACCAGCAGAATTCCAATCTTGGCTCCACATACTGTCTCTAACCCTCAGATTCTTCTGAAATAAAGTATGGGATAGAGCCCTTCTCAAAGCTCTTATTCTTGGAGGGCAGCTTCCCAACAGAAGATTTGAGTTTGAGAATGAAATCCAGAGGAGGGTCGAGACTAAGATAAAAGAAAGCAGTTAGAGGTCTTCTCAGATTAGAGAGCTTAATTGGCGGTGGGCATGGGAAGGGCTGAAGTCATCTACTTCCGTTGATATGTCTCCATTTCCAGCAATCTCCAGTAGACCAGGTCTAGGGATAGGTGAGAAGAAAATGAGAGACTCAAATTTTACCCAAGAATTGAGTCTTGCCAGACTAAAATAATAGGATAATGGTACAGAGGTCACAGAGTAGATGTTTTGACAAAGGAGACAAGAAATGAGTGAGCTGATGGACTGAGAAAAGAGACAAAAAGAATATGGTTACATGAGAGCAAAACAGAAATGCAATGTCCAGAGAGGTTTATATCTTGGGACATGGCCAAGGAATATATCGAAATCAGGCCACAGCTCCCTAGGGAAAAATTATCCAGTCTCTAAGTTCTTATGGTGGTCCTAGGGTGGTGCTACAAACAAACAAACAAGCCAACCGGATGTGTGATAGATTGTCCAAAAGACTCTGGGATGGAAGAAGGAAAGAACTGGGTAAGAATGAGCATTTCTGGAAAGTTGAACAGGAGCTATCAGCCCTTAAAAGTTTTAACCACGTATGGAATAATAATGGTTCAGAAAGAAGTGATCTTCCAAAGTATCTATCAGCTCAAACACACACACAAACGCACACACACACACACACACACACACACACACACCTAACAAAACACCTGCTCCATTGGTTCCCCCACCAATCTAAGATTTGAAAATCAAAAAATTTTAGTATGCCTATCACTACCTCTTCATCTCATCTTGCTCACATCTTTGGTAGTTCCCTGAGAACCTAAGTACCTTTTCACTTACTTCCCCTCTGTTTAGAGTACTTTGCTTTGGTCCAATAACTCACCCCCTTGCTTATTTCAAGACTATGTTTCAATGTCACAGTGACAAAGTGGTCTTTCCTAGTCACTCTATTTAAAAAAGACAAACTCCCTCCAACCTAAAGCAAAGTTTTCTTTTTTAAATTTCCAAGCACTACTCAATTTTAAATATTTCATATTTGGTAGTGACCAACATGTTTGTGTTTAATCACTGTCACTTCCCCTGGTTGTACAATGCCACAAGAGAGAAGAGTGTGATATGGTATTTTACTCATTACGGTATCACTTGCACCTAGAACAGGGTCTGACATATAATAAGCACACAAATAAATACTTGTTAAATAAAGGGATGGTTAAACTGAATATTTTACATCTTTTTCTGATTTTAGGGAATAACATCTATTTTAGGATTTTGTGCTGAGAACCATTTGGATACTGTCTTAAAGGTTCTTAAAACATTCCAAGACCATGAAAAGTTTTTCATGAATCGATGTAAGGTAAAGAGAATAATCTTATAACTCAGAAGTTGCTGAGAGTTTGCCAAATAGGACTTCAACTGGCCTTAGAATGAGTCAGAGTTTGCTGCTGGGAAGGGAAATTAACAAAGGGAAGAGTTGTCTCATTCCTGACATATCCGGGAAGTTGGGATGGACACGGTGAGAACTAAAGCAAGAGACAGGGCATAAGTAGCTACACATGAAACAGTAGAGATCAGTCTTCCAGTTCTTGGTGATTTTCAATGATTTTTCTATTTACTTACCTGAATTATGAAATTATAGGCACTAGGAAATCACCTGAAACTGGGTTGCCAAGCTACTGAATTATTTAAAATCAGTTTTAAACGTTCGAAGGGAAGAAAGCAAAACCCTTTGAATAAAACCCCTTGACTCAAATTGGATAATTTACCTGCTATACTTAGAGTAATCAGGTCATTAATCTCTGCTTGTAGCTTATTTAGCCTACAAACTATGTGTGTGTATGTGGTGTATGTGTACAACCATTACAATCAAGAGGCGGCTTATCCAATGGTAGAGATGTTCAGAGCTCTCAAAGTCTTAGCCATTGCGTCTATGACAGGGGTTCCCAAAAGCCTGTTCCAGGAACTGCTCTCCCAAGACACTCTCAGGGAATCATATGTTAAGAACGATTATAAGATGTTTATGCTAACATAACTTCTATTTTCACTTTTTCAAGAATAAAAATCAATGCCATTTGCTAGATGCTATATGTCATATTAACAATATTTTACAAATAAAAAGTAATGAATTTGCTATTATTCATCTTATTTTTTCTTTCATTTTTTGTACACCTAGCAGTGCTCAGGGATCACGCCTGATAATGCTATGGGGAACATATGTGATGCCAGGGATTTAACCAGGGTAGGCTCTGTGCCCATAAAGCACACTTACACATTTTACTACCTCTCCAGGCCCTTATTTATCTTTTTTTTTGCCTGTGTGTATGTTTGTGTATGTGTGTGTGTGTGTGAATGGGTGGGAATGGGTGTGTTCTTGTTAGCAGTGCTTACAGATCAAACCTAGGGCTACATGCACACAAAGATCAGGCCAGGCTTTACCAGGTAAAGCAGTCCTTGATATTGTCATTTTTAAAGTGTACTAATAATTACTTTTTAAAGAATTACCTTTTCTTGGGCTGGAGTTTTAGTGTAGTAGGTAAGGTGCTTGCCTTGCATGTGACTGACCTGTGTTCAATTCCAAGTGTCCCATATTGTTCCCCAGTTCCCATCAGGAGTAATCCCTGAATTCAGAACCAGGACTAAACCCTGAGAACCACTAGTGTGGAACCCCCCCCACCCCCAAAAGTAAACTCTTTTCATCCAAATCTTTGTTGAAAGGAAAAATGACACAGTTTCCATCACCTATGTTTCTTGTCTCCATGCCGCAGTTCTCCTGTCTCCAAATCTGCCTAGGCACGACCAAATATCCAGTTATATCATAAGTCTCCAGAAATATTTCTGTCACTAATATTGACCTGGAAAGTCCTATAGAGTTTTCTATGTGCCTAGGTTTGCAACGTCTGCCAATTGCTTAAACTGCATGGAGAGCTTTCACTGGACATATTTTTCTCCTGAAGATGGGCTTTATAAATAAAAAATAATATACACATTATTATAGGTATACCCCTAATAAAGTCTGGTAGAATCACAAGACAGTCCTAGATATTTAAATTTGGGCAAACAATAATACTAGTTTTTAGATTAATCATTCCAGTTCCAGCCCATAAAATTTGAGAAAACAAGAAATAAATTCCCTTCAGTAATTTTTTCATGTCTCTCTCCTGGTCTTCAGAGTATTTTTTCAGGGAGAAAGAGCTTGACCAAGACTGATGTCATACTCATCTATGGAGCAGTGGCCCTCCGTGCTCCCCAGGAATCAACTCCTTGACAAGCTTAATCAAGACATCCTATCCCAAGTCTTGTTTCTTTATGGTCAGTGTTGTCAGGTAATGGCCAATATAGGAATGCTTCCCTTTCTAGACTGGGGTCTCCAAATTTTAAAGGGGTTCAGATCTTGAGAATCTTCATGCTCCAAGACACAAACCAAAGGAAAGATCAACGCTGATGTATTTGGAAGATGAGATCATAAAATTTTATTTTGAAATAGTCATGTAATTGGTTTCTGAGTTCTTGGGTAGTTCTTGTCCTACAATCTCACAATGCCATCCCAGATCAATTGTTCCCTGTGTATCCTTATCTACATTAGAACTTAAGTACTACAGCAGGACAACTACCTATTATTTCTCTGTAATAGTTCTCAAGTATTACTTCTAATGGCAGTTTTTAAATATTTCATGTGATAATATTGATCAACCACTTAAAATAGTTCCTCATAAAGATCACAGAGAGTACCACATATATAACTTCAAATGATTAAACATATCATTTATGAGTCTTCTCAGCTCACCTCCGAACTTACTCTTTATTTTTCTTTACATTCATTCCAGCCACCCTAAAGGTCCTTGACACTCCTCAAACATGCCTAGAATATTCTTGTCCTGGAGTCATGGAACTGGGCTAGAATTCATCAAATCATTCAATCATTACTCTACCCCACAGCACTTGTTGGAAATGTTTTATAAGTGTCTGATATATTTGACTATGTAGCCATTTTGATGGCAAGAAGCAAGTTAGCTACCTCAGACATACTTAAAGGCCAAACAAAATATGTATTGCCAGTAACCCTTCCACCATCAATTGTGAGGAGCCTCCATCGATTACATACATACCCGATTCTCCAATGTGTCTTCAGCACCTTGATGCCTGGGTGACATTCTATACTCTTTTACATCCTCTAATGTGCTCTGGGCTCTTGAGATTTTTTTTCACATGTGTATGCAATAAGAATGAAATCACAGAGATTTCATGCCATCGCCATTATTGAGTCTATGCTATGCTAAGTAAGTGAGTGAAAAGAAAGACAAGTACCAGATGATTTCACGCAAACACAGAGCAGTAAGAAACAAATCAATGAATCTAAAGGAAACCCTAAGATAAAGTTAATAAAACTGCATCTCAGGGTACTAAGTGGGAAGGAGGGACCATGGGACTAGAGTGGACAAATCTTGGCACATGGTGTAACAGTAACAATAAAGTAATAATATTGACCTAATAAATCCAACTAGTGAGAGTCTAAACCATTGGTATCCATTCCTCAATTGCATGAAAACAATTTGGAGAGCCTGTTAAAAATACAGATTTCTAATCATAATACTTATGGTTGGTTCATTAAATCTTATATTTTTATTTAATTTGGGGATATTTAGGGTAGGTAGAGGGCTACTCCCTAGAGTGCTCAGGCTTCTCCTGGATAGGTGCTCAAGGAACACTCTCAACAGAGCTGAGAATTGAACCAGGATCAGTAGCAAGAAAAACAATATAGCCCCTATATTATCTCTAAGGACCCATGTAATCTGAACTCTATTTCTTTTTTTTTTTTTTTGAGGGAACACACCATTGGTGCTTGATGCTTACTCCTCACTTTGTGCTCACAGATCACTTCTTTCAGTGCCCAGGGGATCGTATGTGGTGCTGAGAATTGAAACCCAGCTGGCTGCTTACCAAGCATATGCCCTGCCATTGTACACTCTCCAGCTCCAGGAATCTGAATTCCTTACAGACAGTTCCAATGATTTAGATCACTGTATCACTGTCTTCCCGTTCATCATCAATTTGCCCGGCGGGCCCCAGTAACATCTCCATATGTCCTGTCTCATGCTAGTAGAGCCCAAGGGCATCTGCTTGCTCCAGGAACATAAAGAGCCTCAATCCATTCCAGAATGAGGTCTATAATTGTTACTGGTATTTGGCATATCAAATATGACACGGGTAGCTTGCCAGGCTCTGCCGTGCAGGTAGCATATTCTTGTAGTCATCTCTAAGTCCAGAATGCTGGACTCTCTAATAGTAAAATTAATATTTTAAAAATCATAGAACGCCAGTTTGAGTTATATCCATATAACTATATCTATATAGTTATATCTATATAAGGCTACAGTCTGAGTTATATCTAGATATAAATTATATCTAAAAGAAATAAAATGTCTGCTGACCAAGTCTTATTTTAATACCAGAATTTCACTATTTATTAACATTTTTAAACCTTTATCTAGTGCAACAGTTCATGAGCCCTGCCAGGAGTGGTCCCTAAGTGCAGAGACAAAGCCCTGAGTGCACTAGGTGTGGTCCAAAAAACAAAGATAAATAATTATTTGGGGGCTGGAGCGATAGCCCAGCAGGTAGGGCGTTTGCCTTGCACGCAGCCGGCTCATGCCGGCCCAGGTTCGATCCCGGCACCCCATATGGTCCCCTGAGCACCGCCAGGAGTAATTCCTGAGTGCAGAGCCAGGAGTAACCCCTGAGCATCACTTGGCATGACCCAAAAAGCCAAAATAAAAAAAAAATGTCAGCATCTAAAGAAGTAAAAACATTGGGGGCTGGAGCAATAGTCCAGTGGGGCGTTTGCCTTGCATGTGGTTTACCCAGGTTCAATCCCTGGCATCCCATATGGTCCCCTGAGCACTGCCAGGAATAATTCCTGAGTGAAGAGCCAGGAGTAACTCCTAAGCATCACTGGGTGTGACCCCCAAAAAAAATGGCCCAAAAAAACCCCAAAGAACATTTCTTGATCATTTTTGGCAAATTAGGTATAATAAGCAATATAAAACAAATTACTGAGGGTTGCTAAAGGAGCAGGGTTAAGCGGTGGCTGAAAAATTGGAAATGGGGGGCGGAGTGATAGTCCAGCGGGTAGGGCATTTGCCTTGCCGTGGCTGACCCAGGTTCGATCCCCGGCATGCCATATGGTCCCCTGAGCACCGCCAGGAGTAATTCCTGAGTGCAGAGCCAGGAGTAACCCCTGAACATCACCGGGTGTGACCCAAAACGCCAGAGCCAAAAAAGAACAAAACAACTAATGTTAATTTCTAATTTGAGGTAAGTGTAAACTATTTTGATAGCTTACACTATAAATAAATTTTTTTCAAATTTTTTTGATAATGATTTAGATGCACCCAGAATTTAATAAGTATTGATAAGAGCCCTTTTGAGGTTCCTTAAATGAAAAAACACAATGTTTTACTTATGCCATTTTAATTTTTGCTTCATGGGAGGGGGAAGATGATAAAAAAATAAAGAAGGAAAGGAGATAAACTATGTTAGTTAAAGATGATAGTGCATATTCATGTAGATAAAGATGAGACTATACAGTTGATTATATATACTGTAATACATCATATGTGCAAGATGACACAAGGACATGAAACTCTAAAAACTCCAGCAGAAACACACTTAAAAATAGAAAAGTAATTTTTAAAACAACTGTTATGAGAAACATAGATGCTGCAAATATTTATGACACTTTTCCTTGAAAGACGCCCAAGTCAGCTATGAAAGTTGTTATGAAATAACGGTGGGAAGGAGCGTAATCTGAAATCCATTGGAGAGTCTTGATTGGTTGTTTGTTTACTTAATTTATTTTAGTCGCTGTGGTTTGCAGTATTGTTAACAGGAGGGTTTCGTGCATGAAACACTGCAGCACCACACCACACCCTAGATTAGTGTCTGTGCCCTCCAACACTGCACCAGTACCCCTCCTGCCCACATCCTATTTCACTCCCCACCTCCCCTACTGCAGTGTGATTCTTTATCAAACCAGCTCTCTTTCTGCTTCCTCTGGGCATTTATTTCCTTACTATGTTTCTTTGTACCTAGTGAAGAGGATTTTTTTTATTATTATTGAAACTTATTTAACTATTAAGCTATTTTTAGGGTACTATAAGTGGAGAATTTTAATGCAAGATTTCGATGGGAGTGGTTTATATCACACAGAAAATTGAAATAGATAACAGATGTTTGAGATGTTTGTGTGTGTGTTTGTGTACATGTAATTTGAGTATCTTTTTTCTTTCCTTTCAACTACTTCACTTTAGTGCTCATACAGACTTTTGCAAAATTCTAAATATGATAAAAATATTCCCTCATATACTAGTATCATTGGAACATGTTTGCATTTTCAACACAAGCATTACAGGAGCACTCACAACACTCAGCTTCAGTGTCAGCTACCAGATTAACTTTTCACACAACCCTTCTTAATTGTTCTTTCTCCCAAGAGTCTCTTCTTAGAATCTCCTTTCCTTTCCAAGATCTGGTAGATCCTCTTTGAATTGATTTCAAAACCTGAAAATCCAAAGTCTCAGTATTTTTATGCTGCATTCTGCAACTTAGTCACAACTCAACTCAGGGGAACAATCTTCCAAAGTACAAGATCTCATGGTAAAAATGGGGAGAGGGTGAACAGGTCCAGTGGCATGAATGTAAATTCTGCTTCCCTGATGTCCTCCCATCAGGATTCTTGGGAGTGAAGAAAGTATCTAACTGCTGTTTTGTTCTGCTTTTTGCTCTTTTAGGTTCTGGGCATGTCTGTGGTAAATAAGGTATGGGACTTACTTTTATACACATATTTAATACAAATCACGATTCCCGGGAGGTACATTAAGGACATCACATTAAGTGTGATGTCCTTCATGGAGAATATCTTTCTGAGTGAAATAAGTCAGAAGGAGAGACATAGAATTATTGCACTCATTTTGGGGATATGAAAAATAAAGTATGAGACTAATACCCAAGGACAGTAGAAACAAAGGCCAAAAAGGAGTGGTCTATAGTTGGTATCTTGCCACAACTTGAGGGGAGAGGACAGTTAGGACACTATGACTATGAGAGCCGGAAATGATTACTCTGGACAAGAACTGAGTGCTGAAAATAGGTAAAGGGATACATGATAACCTTTCAGTGTCTTTTTCCCAGCTCATAATTCCCGAGAGAGAGAGAGAGAGAGAGAGAGAGAGAGAGAGAGAGAGAAGTTCCTATTGTAGAAGCAAACCGAGGGGGTGGAAGAAGAGAAAGTAGGGACCTTGGTGATGGGAAATGTACACTGGTGAAGGAATGGGATTTGGAACATTGTATGGTGGAAACCCAATCATTAACAGCTCTGTAACTATGTATCTCATGGGGATTTAATTTTTAAAATAAATGTTTTTTAATTGTAAATGTCCTCTTGACTCAATTATAGAGGAAAAGGTCCCAATATATAACAAACTAATACATTTCTGAAGCAATTCTGTATCTAACATAGGACAAAGCCCGGAGCTATATTTGGTTAAGGTGGTTTGGAAATCGAGCTATAAACCATAACAGTGTTTTAAAAAACTCTGGGTGTAATGCACTAGTAGAACAAGAAATCAATTTAATAGAACTAATATATCACAACTAGAAAGTTGTTTTGCAAAGAAATAAAGAGAAATTGACAGTTACATAATATTCATCAAGTAAATGTCATTGAAATTTTATTTTAATTATATATTATAATGTGTGCCTGTGTGTATACACATAAGTGCACATGGCTTGATGGGATTATTTACTGCTTTCTATTCATGACTTATGGTCCAAAATACTTGAAAACCACAGCATCAAGCTGGTAGGCCTCAGGACAGAGGAAGTTTACCTTCCTTCTGAACATCCCTACAACTTAGATCCTAGACTTACAACTTAGATCCTAGACTGAGGTGACATGGCAAAAAATATCAAAGATTCCCAATTCCTTTGGGGGCATATTTCAACATTAGCCAAATGTTTACAGAGGTATGTACAAAGACCTGGGATTTCCCCGTGACTCATTTTACTTTAGGACATGGATCTGCAAATGAGTTTCACAAGAAGCATCACAGAGATTGGCATTGCTGTCCAAGATGCTGAAGATCAGGCATTCAAGCTTCCCTACAAGGAGGTGTTGCTTGGTTACATGCTGGTGAGTGTGATGAGGACAAGCAAGGCCCTTTGAAGTTCGTTATAGAGTTCGAAGCCAGCCAGAGCAGTCATACAGTGGTTAGGGCATTTGCCTTGCATGTGACCAACCTGGGTTCGATCCCTGGCTTCCTATATGATCCCCGAGCACTTCCAGGAGTAATTTCTGAGTGCAGAGCCAGGAATAAACACTGAGCATTGGGGGTATAATCCAAAAGAAAAGAAAAAAGTTCAAAGCTGTCTTTTTTCTGGAAATATGTGAAACCCACCAGCCCTGACCATATTTCTGGCCTAGGGCATGTCACTGTTTGATGAGATGTGACTGAAAATTCCCCTGGAGCTCTTTCAACTATTTTGCCTCCGTGTCTGTTGCAGGACTTCATCCGAGACGAGCCCCTGGATTCCTTAGCTACTCCTGTTCGATGGAAAGCCTTAATTGCCATCCGATACCTCAGGTAGAGCATTATTTGTTGGGCTCATTAAGAAACTGTTTCCTTCCACATATCCTCCTTGTGGTAAACTGATTTATCAAACAGTGTTAATGCAGTTTCCCAAAAGAACAGTACATCAGTACATTGCTTCAAAGGGGACTTTATTTCCAGTTACAGAGCTAACAGGCCGATCATTTGATGATACACCAAGGAGCTACTTCAAGAAGTGACATATCTTGCTCCATGAGGACTGAAATTTTGTGTAACAAAAAATTTTCTTTTCGAGGTCTTTGCCTGTGGGCAAATTTTAATCTTCCCATTAAAAACTTATAAAAGTCATAATCTCATTTCCCTTGGTTAGATGCAATAAACCTGAAGGAAATAATTTTAAGCAAATTTTAAACTAATATTTTTCCCTTGAAGTAAGAGAAATAAAAAACCAATATTTAAACCTTGGAAAAGACAAAGTTTTTAAAACAAATTTTCCTCTTACTATTCCCTACATTTTGGTATATTTCTTTCAAGTTATTGCTTCTAGTTCTCCATGTTGGTTGCAGAATTAAGTTTCTACTCCTATGGTTATTATCAGCATCTTTCACCTCTCCTATGCAATCCCATGTTATTATCAATTCTTCAGAAGTGTTTTTGTTTTGTGTGTTTTAATTTGTTTCAAAATACACATAACAAAAAATTATAACACCTTTGGCCAGAGTACCAACTCAACCCCAGTACTGGAGTTAAGGTGCTTGCCTTGTATGCTGCTAATCCAGGTTTAATCCCCAGAACTCCATATGATCCCCTGAGCATGTACACCTTGAGATATTTAAACTCTGTGCCATAGAACAATGTTCCATTCCCTCATTCCACCATTCCTGACAATAACCATCCCATTCTGTAGCTCTATCAATGTTAGGGGGTTAGGCACCTTACCTTATCTAGGTACAATCATATCCTGTGTTTTGGGACTTGTTTTCACTTTGTAAAATGTTCTCAAGGTCCACCAATGTTGTAATATGTGTCATAATTGCATCCATTATTAACACTATTTTATTATTCTAATATTCTCTTCCATACCTACACTAAATTTTATTCATCCACTCATCCATCAATGAACATGGCTTTTTTCTTGTTTGGGGTATAGTGAATAATGCTGCTTACAAATATAGATGTGCAGATATCTATCCAGACCCTGCTTTCCATTATTTTGGGTATATATCTCAAGCTTGTAGGACTGATGACTATTATCGTAACTCCACCACTTGTACTGTAGCTGAGAAGAACATCCTGACAGTTTATTATGAAGTTGGATTTTAGATGTAAAACATTTACTTTGCATATTTTATTTTGTTGTGGAACTACAGCTGGCAATGCTTAGGGCTTACTCCTAGAATTGCATTCAAGGATCACTTCTGGTGGCTTTGGGGACTGTATGTGATGCTGGGATCAAATCCAGGCCAGTCCCCTGCAAGGCATATACCTTCCTCCCTGTGTGATCTCTGTACTAAATGTTTGCAGCTTTTTAGCATCAATTATGCCTCAATAAAATTAGTTTGCAATGGCAGGCAATACACACAAAACTTCACTATCACTATCTTCCCGTTCATCATCTATTTGCTAGAGCGGGCACCAGTAATATTTCCATACATCCTGGTCCATATGTCCATATGCAATAGCAGGCAATACACACAAAACTTAGCATTTATCAATACTTTGAACATTTTCTAAAGTCAGTCCCAGTAAGTACTGATTTTTGTTTATATTTTACCACGCCCTGATAGGGTAAACATTTTTAAAAACATTTGTTGATGCTAATTTTGTAGCTGACAAGTGGTATTATACTCTCTTATATATATTTGATCATTTTTTCACATTTATTAGACATTTGCTTTTTTCACAAATAAGGTCCTTTTGGTGTCAGTATGGAAGGGAAGGAGGGAGAAGAGAGGGAAAGGGAAGGAGAGGAGAAGGGATAGGAGGGGGAGGGAGGGAGAAGAGGAAGAGAGGAAGCTCCTCATTATGTGGGGGAGTATTTAGTTGTCTGTGATGAGAAGACGAAAGATTGAAATTTTAGAATGTCTCCAGTCCAGAGAGCTTAGAAGTGAGTCTCTTTCTTATGCTTGCCAGCATAACCTGGATCTGTGTTCCCAGTAACTCCACTCCTGTTACCACCTCCCTCAACATCCCAGCATGAGAGAAGGATGTATCTGACTCCTACAGATGTGTGTCACAGTCTTCCGGAACTCTGCTGGGTTGTGTGTACTGTGGCATGATATTCTTTCCTCCACCTGGTTCTCATTTCAGTACACTGAAGCCGCCATTGTCACTACATGACCAGCTCAACATCCTTGAAGAGAATATCCGGAGATTGCTGCCCCTTCCACCTCTTGAAAGACTTGTAGATGATGGTCAGACAGACCAGGACAAGGGAGCACATTAGAGTATGCAGGGGTGAGGCTGGAGTAGAGGGCTTGGCACTCTCCACTCTGCTGACACTCACGCTCAGCTCTGCTTTCAGTTTCTCTACCAACGATCCATGGATGCCCTAGGAAAGCTAGTTAAAACCATGATATGGGATAATGAGAAAGGGGAAGACTGTGAAGAGATGTTTAACGTGAGTCGTGAGTCGAGCACCATGGAAATGGATTCCCCGCATCCTCTAATCTGCACCAAAGAAAGCCCCTACCTCTTTCTCCTCATGGGGGGCCCCACCTGAGCTGCCTTCCTCACCAGTGCAGACAGCCGTTCTTAAACATGTTGGTGGGAAGGGAGCACCCTGTTGGGAATAGTTGGAGCAAGAGTGAGAATGAATGACTAGAATACTAAGGAAAGGACCTTTGTTCTTTGACTAATAGCTTCTCCGAATGTGGCTTGTTTCAAACAAAGATTGGGAAAGAGAAAGAGCCTTCCAGATAGCTGCGAAAGTGTTGATGGATGACGCCAAGGTAAGGGATGCCAACGGCAAATGCATTGCAATGTTTGCCAACAACAAGAATTTCTTGTTGAAGCCTCCGAATCCAAAACTCCTGCATAAAGGATTTCTGATCCAGCATAAGATGCTTTCTAATGACGCACTCAGAATATGGCTCTCTCCCCACCTCCAGAATATAGCAAATTATCTGGAATTCAGCCAGTGGCTTTTGCTTGCTTCCCTTTTTTCCCACTGTTGTTAAGAAAGTTCAAGGTTCTGATTAATCCTAAGGACCTGCAGGTCCTTACGAGGGACTTAATATCCAGAGTTAGGAATATTCTGTGCTGTCACCTCTTACCTTTCCTGAGGGCCTCCCTTTGTCCTGCAGGCACCACAGAAATTTAAAATCGCCTCAATCCTTGGCATCCTGGCTCCTCACTCCTGCGACACCCTGTCCACAATCCGTCAGGCGGCCGCCAGCTCCACAATTGGCCTGTTCAGAGTAAAAGGTGAGGGAAAGACAAGAAACCCATTATTTTCTTTTTTTGTTTTCAGTTTTTATCCGTATACGTTTGTCTTTCTCTGTGTGTGTGTGTGTGTGTCTTCGATCTCTGTGTGCATCGCTCCAACTCCCCCGCATAGTCTCCCATTTTTGAGTTCTAATATCTTTAAATTGCAAAAAATGGGTCTCTTGAAAACAAGTTACATTTTTCCTCAGTATTTGTTTTATATTTTTTAAAAATAGACTTAATTTCACCAAAGTACCATAAAAATAGAAAGTTTTTATTTAAAAAATGTCTTAAGGGGTTCCAATTAAATTGTTGACCGTTTGAGCATATTAGCAAATGCTTCCTCCGTTACATGGTTTTCTTCTGGAGTAAATTGCACTATTACTATGGAGCTAAGTGCAGTTAAAGTTTCCTTACAGAAATAACTTTGTGAGTAAATAGTTGTCTGCTTGTTTCCTTTGTTGTTGTTTTTCATTTTGTTAGGGGCCTACACCCAGTCTTCTCAAAGAATACATGTACTCTAAGGTCACTCTTGGAGTTGTTGGGGGCCGCACTCCACTAGAGATCCTTGAATTCCTGCCCTCTGAATCATCTTCCTGGCAGTTTTCCATCTCTGGCTGCAATCTGAGTAGATGTGATTAACTGATAATGTTTATAAATACAAAGAATTTTACTATCTCAGTCTTTGGTTGGAAATCCGTTAACAGGGACTCCTTTCTAGGTGAAAGCAATTTCTGCTTCACTGAGGACAGTCCTGTATATGTATGTTCAGGCCTCCCTAGGTCACATGTGGTCACTCCATAGGTCACTCATATGTGGTCTAGACTACGTTCAATGCCACTTTGTGTCTATATTCAGCTCTTCATTCGGTCAAGTACTTAGAAATGTTTATTGTTGCCTTTTCAGGTGTCAATATCAAAGTATGTTGCCATATGGTTTCACTCATATGTAGCATATATAAATCCCAAAAACACAGATGAACTATACAAAGCAAAAATAGGTAAAAAGCTTATTGACCAATTAGTGATTATCAGAAAGGAAGGGAATAGGGTACACTATAAGTCAGGTAAAAGGGGTCAGCTATATGATGGAAAAAATAGAAATGGATTTACAGTGTTGAACTTAATGTGAATTGCACACATTTTAATTTTTATTGATACACACCTGAAACTTAAATAATCTTATAATGACATGTTCTTCATTAAGAAAGAAATGTATTAATTATTTTAATTTACTATAGTTTAGATAGGTACAAATAGTGTCAAAGTTTAAGGTATTAATACACCAAATTACTATGCCCTACCACTACCAAAGCAGCCACTACCACCTACCACTATTTCAACATCTCTTCTAATATGGTCTTCTTTTCCTTTTCCTCCCCCAACTAGTAACTAGATTTTTGTATTCCAGTGCCTAGATTGTCATTGTTCAATAATGTCTATTCTCTTGTTTTGATTTTCTATATTCCACAAATAGGTGAAATCGGCTGATATTTGTCCTTCTCCTTCTAACCTAATTCATTTAACATGATAACTTCCAAATCCATCCAGTTGCAGCCAAATCCATTATAATATCATCTTTTTTATTTCTGCGCATATTCTAATGTGTATATATACCAAAACTACTTGATCCATTTAACTACATTGGACATTTGAGTTACTTGGCTATTTAAATATATTGTACTAAGCATTGCAACTAACATATTATGCATGTATTATTTCAAATTAGAGGGTTTTTCAGGGGAGGGGTGTGGGTAAGTGCCAAGAAGTGATATTGTTTGGTCATATGGGAGTTCTTAATTTTTTATTGAGAAATACAAGTACTGATTTCCATAGTGGTTGACCCAGGAGGAAATATAACAACAGGAAATAAAAATGTGTTCCATGTTTATGGATTGGAAGAATAAACACTGTCTAGATGACCTTTACAGCCAAAGAATTATACAGATGTAATGCAATTCCCATTTAAATTCCAGTGCAATGACATTCTTCAAGTATTTGGAACAAACTATTAAAATTTATATTGAAACATAAAACTTCCCAATTAGCCAAAGGAATCCTGAGAGAAAAAGATGAGAATTATTGTGTTTCCTGACTTAGAATTGTACTAAAACTATAGTGATCAAAACTGTGTAGTATGAAATAAAGACACGCTCAGACAAATGGGACAGAATTGAGAATACTGAGATATACTCTCAGTTTTATGGAGTTAATGTATGACAAAGGAGGCGAAATTCATAAGAAAGTGTCTTCAACAAATGGAGTTGGGGAAACTGAGTAGTCATATGTGAAAAAAACAAAACTGCAAACAGTGTCTCATGCCATTCACAAAAGTTAATTCAAAATGATTAAAGCCCTCAAGATAAGATCAGAATCCATAAAATACACTGAAGAAAATATAGGTAGAATGCTCCAGGAAATGGGTCAGAGAGGTGTCTTAAACTATTTGATTCCATAAGCAAAGAAAATTAAAATACACATTGGATAGTATTATATCCATTCCAATTAAAGGACTCAAGACAAAGGACAGCTGTATAGTTCCTTGATTTGCACGCAGGCCACCTGGCGCCAATACCAAGCACTGCAGATGATCCTCCAAGTCCAAGATAAGCCAGAGTCAGAAGTAAGCCCTAAGTACAGTTGGGTTCTAGAGCCCCAAAACAAAACTGTATCACTGTATCACTGTCTTCCCGTTCATCATCGATTTGCTCGGAGTGGGCATCAGAAACATCTCCATATGACCTGTCTCATGCAAGTAGAGCCCAAGGGCACCTGCTTGCTCCAGGACATAAAGAGCCTCAAACCACTCCATCAGGTCATGGGAATGAGGTCTATAACAGTTACTGGTATTTGGCATATCAAACAGGACACGGGTAGCTTGCCAGGCTCTGCCGTGTGGGTAGCATACTCAAACAAATAAATAAATAAATAAAAACAAATATACAAATCATATTATAAACAAAACAAATATACAAATTACAATAAATAAATAAAACAAAACAAATATACAAATTTTAGAAGTTTTGCGTGGAAAAAGAGACAAGTTAATATAAAGACACTACCGAGTGGGATAAAATATTTGTACACAATACATCAGAAAAGGACTAATATCCAGAATTTATAAAGTGCTCACAAAGCTCAATAACTTTATCCAAAAGTGGGGAAAGGAGGTGAATATGCACTTCCCCAAAGAAGAATGGCTAGAGGCATACAAAATGCACTCAGAATTACTTGCTGTTACGGGAAATGCCGATCAAAGCAACAATGAGCTATCGTCTCGTCCCAGCGAGAATGGCATATATCAAAAAGTCTGGAAACAACCACTGTTGTCATGAATGCAGTGAAAAGAATCTGTCAATAAGTTAAGTTTTCAAAGAAAAATTACACCAAAAATATGGAATTTGATTGGGAAAGTGGGAGGCATTAAACCACAGGATAGGGCGGAGTAGGATGACGCTGCTCACTAGAGCCAGAATAGGGATAAAAATCCCTGTGTCAGGGAAAGCTAATTCATTAGGAATACATGCTTTTAGCAAGCCAGTAAAAACAATTAAGTTAGAACAAAGAAATCATTCTAGTAAGAAAGGGAATGCGCCAAAGGGGGACAACAGAGAAAGAAATTTAAGCTCTGCTGTTATTTTACTCAGCTTCTTTCAGTCTAGTTAATTTTCCTAAAAGGGAAAATTCAGGTATTCAGTTGCCTCATTATTAATGAAGAAATCTTCTATTTTTATTATTTACTTCAACTCTTTTGTAATTAATTAAATACTAATTAAGAGAATATGAATATTAAGCACCAACTATCTACAAATAATTAGTCTGATATTAAGTTATTTATTTTATATCATTTATGTTGCTCCTGTTTCTGTTTTATTAATATATAATTAACACATAACTTATTCCATTTAGGGATACACATAATAATTTATATATTGTGAAATAATATACACATAATAATTTATACATAATAATTTACATATATAATTTACATGTATAATACATATATAATACATATAATACATATAATACATATACATGTATAAAACATATATAATTACATATATAATTTACATGTATAATTTAATATACATAATAATTTATATATATAATTTAATATATATTAACACATAACATTCCATTTAGGGATATATAAATATATTGTGAATAATTTGCTAAATACTTTATATATTGTGAAATAATTAGTGAGTCTTAGTGTTCTCCCCTCAGCCCATTTCCTTTTACAATGAGTCTTGTTAACATCCTTCACCACGGATAGCTGCAATTCCTGTGATAAAGTTTCTGACATCTACTTCTGAGTAATTGTCAAATATGTCTGTGTTATCAATTACAGTCACGTGGCATCCCCTTTACTTCATTCCTATAACTGTAAGTTTGTCCCCTTTGGCACTCTTCACACAATTTTTCCCACCTCCTATCTAATCCTCACTTTTTATTAGTGTCCATCTGTTCTCTATATAGCTGAGTTTAGGGTTTGCATTTATAAATTGACAATGGTCACACAGTTGTTTATGCAAACTTTCCATTACAAGCTTCACATTTCCATTTATGCCAATAATACTCACAGTAGAACTAATTACAACAGAAGAAGGAGTAAACAGAGTAGAAAGAGCCTGGGGATTGGTGTCAGTTAGACCAGATTTCAAAGTCTTGCTCTTCCGGGGTTAGAGCAATAGCACAGTGGGTAGGGCATGTGCCTTCCAGGTGGCTGCCAGGTTCAACCCCCAGCATCCTGTATGGTACTCGAGCACCACCAAGAGTAATTCCTAAGTGTAGAGACAGGAGTAACCCCTGTGCATCCTGGGTATGTCTCAAAAAGCCAAAAAAGAAAAAAAACTCTAGCTCTTTCTTCCTGTTTATCTCATGAGTATCGTTAAGTAACTTCACACGTGACTCCCTCAGTTTCCTCATCCACAAAATAGGTACAATAATAGAAGAGTCTATCTCAGACTATCTTTATAAGTGATAAATGAGGTCATCGCCTACTAAGTACTTATCAAAACTCAAGTATGTAGAAACCACTTTCGTATGTATTTTCTTGTATGCTCGCCATCCCATTAGACAGCCTGTCGGAGGTGCAGCTGATTTAGTATCACTTCAAAATACAGTCAACCTTTCAACCATTAATGAGTTTAATTCTTACCTCTTTTCCTTTGTGGATTTTAGGCATTTGTCTAGATGTGGAAAGACTTCGGACTTTGCAAGAAGGGCTGGAAAATGATGATGTACAGGTTCATATAAAAATTTCTTCTAAAATAGCAAAGGTAAAAGAGTCAGAGTTCTGGCCAAGGTATTTAAAGATGAATCCGAAGTTGATTTCTAAAAGGCGAAATCAAATACGCACTGCGCTGTGGAGGAGGGCGACCAAGCTAGCCCTTCAAGCCTGGTCCTTTCAGTTAACTTTAACTACGTGTGGCCAGCAGGCATTTGCTGCTAATTATTCCTGGGAAACCTGGTGAACTAATACCATCTCTAGACTGAGGGATGCAAGTGGTGGAGGGGAAGAATGAGAAGAAAGGAGGATTTTCGTGAATCTGATGACTATAAGTGTGCTGCTTAAAGTTCTCATCACATTCAAACATCTTTTTTTTTTTTTGGGTCACACCCGGCAATGCTCAGGGGTTTCTCCTGGCTCTGCACTCAGGAATCACTCCTGGCGGTGCTCGGGGACCATATGGGATGCCGGGTATCGAACCCAGGCCAGCATGGGCTGGCCGAGTGCAAGGCAAACGCCCTACCTGCTGGGCTATCGCTCCGGCCCCCTCAAACACCTTCTTAAGCAAACTAAATATAGGACATTTTCCCACCTTCAGTCCAATCTTTACTGCCTGCCCATTTCGAGGGCCTCCAGAGAGTCAGCTAAATAAACATCATGACAGGCAGAAATTACTTAGAGAAATGAATTCACAAAAGGGACAAGAGAATAAGGAAGGGTTGAGTCCCTAAAGAAGGCAAATACAAACAAGTTAGCAACAAGGACACCTGGAAAAGAAAAATCCAGGTTGAAAATAAGTAACAAGTACAATGACCCTGAGGTGAAGGAGGCGGCACCTTAAGAAATTGATTTGGACCCTAGCTTTTACCCCAGTTAAATCAAACGCTAGAAGAGGATACTAAGCAGAAAGAGCAGGACACTCTATATATGTTTGCAAGCCACAAAATGCACAAAGCATTCTCCCCTGAAATAGCATTATTCCTCACAGACAGGCAGATCTATATTTATAATATGGCCGTTTTCCTCTGGTAAAGCACGCAATAGAATCAACTGGACAGGGAACCTTTTCTTCATTTTCCAAAGTCCTTTATGAACTAGTGATGGTTCTGCAAAAAACTGAATTCCATAAGACACATTTATGAAGGTACTTCTGACTTTTGTGTTGAGACTAGAAAATAGATTGAATGAAACTAAGTAAAGTCTAGAGTAAACTGAAAGTCCCAGTGTAAATTCAGTAGCTTAGATTAAGGTTGTAGTAGGAGACAATAAAGAGCAATCAAAGTATGGGAGAGAAATCACTTGGAGGGATAGAAAGATATTTCAAATGGTTATATTGGTTTCTGATTTAATAGGAACTCAGATATATTATTTAATCTTTTTTCTTTTATTCCTCAACTAACTTCTACTCTGATGTGAGAGAGGGGAAGCAGTACAGTGGATAGAGCATTAGTCTTGCATGTGACTGACCCAAGTTCCAGCCCCTGTACCACATATAATCCCCAGGCCTGCCTGGAGTGAACCCTGAGTCCAGAGTCAGGAGTGATCCCTGGCACTGCTAAATGTGGCCACCCAAAAAATAACAATAAAAAGATGATGCCTATGTCCTATTGTATTTTTCCCAGTTTCATGATCTAATCACATGCAATTGCTAGACCAGGGCATGGGGTAGGGATTTTGGGAGGGAAGTGAGGTAAGGCATGGAGCAGGGTTGCCCACATCCAGCAATGCCCAAGACTCTGCACTCAGGAATTACTATTGACGGTGCTCGGGAGATCATATGGGGTGCCAAGGATCAAACACTAGTCTACTGTGTGCAAGGCAAGAGCATCACCACTATATCATCTTTCCAGCCCTAGTCCAGGGTTTTTATATACTAAAATACCCATAACTAGTACATTTCATGTATCCAGGCATGAAATAAGTTGGGTGGTAACATGAGTCTTTCTGATGCATTCTCAGATTTTAAGCAGATTGATCCCACGTGAAGAAATTAAAACTTTTCTGGAAGAAATCCTGGATGGTCTTGAGACTCTAGATCTCACTTGTGCCAGGGCCTGTGGCATATGGCTAATCACTATCCTGAAGGATCAGGGAGCCGCTTTGGAGGATCAGGTGAGCTGACAGCTTGGCCGCTGAGCAGAATCCTAACATTTCTAAAATGTCAAGTCCATCAATATTTCTCAGTTTGTCTCCTGATAGACAACAAGCAAGAACCTACACAGTCTGAGAAGCCTTTGCAGAGACCCACACCGTGTATTAACTAGGGTTGTGCTGAGTGACAGTCCCAGCCTGTTTCAATGGTCACACTAGCCTATGATCAGAAAACATTTCAGAAAACCTCCTGTGACCAATGGAATAAGCCCTGAACCAAGGGCATGTGGGTTATGGAAAAGTGTATTGTTAGATCTAGGAAATGGAAAAGCATATTGTTAGATCTAGGTGGAAGAGAGTGATCATGAGGATGCCTTTGAGAAGGCCAGTGGAGTTTCTAATCCCACTGCCCTCTGCAGGCTGCTCTTTCACACCCCAAGGGTTTATTTTCTTTCTAGGATGCCTTGTACCAGTGAGTTGATTGAGACAGGGAGGGAGGGAGGAGGGAGGGAGGAGGGAGGGAGGGAGGGAGGGAGGAGGGAGGGAGGGAGGAAGGGGAGGGAGGGAGGGAGGGAGGGAGGGAGGAAGGAAGGAAGGAAGGAAGGAAGGAAGGAAGGAAGGAAGGAAAAGGAAGGAAGGAAGGAAGGAAGGAAGGAAAGGAAGAAGGAAGGAAGGAAGGAGGAAGGGAGGAAGGGAGGAAGGGAGGAAGGGAGGAAGGAGGGAAGGGAGGAGGGAGGGGAGAGGAGGGAGGAGGGAGGGAGGGAGGGAGGGGAGGGAGGAGGGAGGGAGGGAGGGAGGGGGGGGAGGGAGGGAGGAGGGAGGAGGAAGGAGGGAGGGAGGAAGGGAGGAAGGGGAGGAAGGGAGGAAGGAAGGAAGGAAGGAGGAAGGAAGGAAGGAAGGAGGAAGGAAGGAAAGGAAGGAAGGAAGGAAGGAAGGAAGGAAGGAAAGGAAGGAAGGAAGGAAGGAAGGAAGGAAGGAAGGAAGGAAGGAAAGGAAAGGAAAGGAAGGAGTGGAATGGGGTAAAGGTTAATAAGGAAAAGAATTTTAACCCAATGAATTCAAGAATAGAGTTAGTTGTGGTCACCAGAACCTTGGAGATAATCACCCTAAATTAAAGAATCATCCAGATTGACTTTTGTGTAAAGGAGTTACAGAGAACTGACCTCTATAACTACTTTTGATCAGATTTTTCAGGACATTTACTGAGAACATACAATGTAACAGTCATTGAGTGGCTCATGGGAGAGTCGAAAGTTACTGATACAGGGATATGTGTGTATTTTTGTATTTAGCAAAACATGAAGTTGTTCATGCAGTAGGTAAGACCTTAGAAAAGGTGCTTAAATCCTCTCCAAGCCCCATTGAAATGTTTACGAAATCTTTATGATTAAAGACTTATAATTCATGAAAACATTATGGTCAATATAAAACACAAAAATGTCTTTCTAAAATAAATATGTCTGCGACAAGTAAAGTTAATTTAGCGTAGAGTCATGCCTTTATTTCTATAAAATCCAAATTACTAATGTCATGCCCTATTGCCCTCAGAATGACACAGATGTGAAGGCCCCGATTTTATGTCTTTTCTTTAAATGTTTACTGCATGACTTAAGAATAAATATTCAATTGGATATTTATTCAAAAGATCAAAAGATAGGTCACTTTAAGAAACAATATTTTTTTTTGGCTTTTTTGGTTCACATCCGGCAATACTCAGGGGTTTCTCCTGGCTCTGCACTCAGGAATTACTCCTGGTGGTGCTTGGGGATCATATGGGATGCTGGGGATTGAACCCAGGCCGGCACAGGCCGGCTGCATGCAAGGCAAATGCCCTACCCGCTGGGCTATCGCTCCAGCCCCAACAATATTATTTTTTAAAGTAATTCTAGCCCACCACCCTCGCCACAACATATGAACTATGCAATATCCTAACCATTTACTGAGAAGAACAAAGGCAACTTGATGTTTGTTTTGACTCTTCCTTATTAGTTGTTGGAGATTTTGAGCATAATTTACCATCACATGCCAGTCCTCAGACAAAAGAGGAAAGTTTTCATTTTATGCTGGAAGCCATCTCCCAGATAGCCAGCTTTCATCCCGAAGCCGTAGCTGCCAATCTTTTACAGAAGCCTCTGCCCTTTGACAGGTAAATTGTAACTAAGCTGATCTCTTCTTCCAGGAAAAGCCATCCTGCAAGGCATTAGGGAGTCATTTGTGGTTTGAAAGAAAGATAGCAAGCTACGGTTGAAAACATCGCAGTGAAGTAACAATCAATGTTTTTCTAATGCATTTCAAAAATAGCGAATAGAAAGAAATGCAAAGCAGAGATAGAAACTCGAGATCAAGAGATGGAGATTTTCATTGAATAGTAATGAGAAAAAAATATTTGATGCACCACGGAGCAAGTAAATGAGTGTTAGAATTTAAGTATTTCTTTTCTTTCTGGTTGCTTGGAATACACCTAGTTGCAACATTTTTGTCTTGGTACACATCAATAAAACTCAGTCACCAAGGCCAGAATGCTGGAATGTTAAATAAAAGATCCTTATTATTCTCAGGCATATCTGTGTGTGTGTGTGTGTGTGTGTGTCTGTCTGTCTGTCTGTCTGTCTGTCTGTAGTCCTTGAAATTTGGATTAATTGATGTTGATTCAGAGTGAGTCCAATGGAAAGGCTCAGTTCCAAGGACACATGCCTTACTGGCTTCCTCTTGTTTCTTAGGGACACAAGGACGTTGTGGAAGTCTCTGGCCGAGAACCCAGCCTCCAGCAGTAAACTCTTGCGAACCTTAGTAGACAAGCTGGAGATCCAGTTAGAAGATGATGTAATGGGAACAGAAGCAATCTCCGTGAGTTGGACAAAGCACCCTTCCAGGCCCAGGTTTTAAATTGATTCCAGTTTTATGCTGCACAAGTTTAACAAGAATCATGTCTGAAGCCGAGGAATTTCTTTGGGGATGAGGGAGGGGTGGCCTCCAAGTGGTGTTCAAGAGACTGGGGACCCCACCAGTGATTCTTAGTCAACTGGGCACCTCGATGCAAGGGGCCTGAGGATGGAACGTGCTGGGGGCTCCTGGGGGGTGCTTGGGAGCATGTGGTGCTAGAAATTGAACTCCGCTTATGGACCTACGAGGCATGCGCCTGACTGGCCCCTAGCTGGTGATCTTTGAAAGTAAATTTTTCCTCAACTCGAAGAAAATCAGTGGTCTATGTTTCCAAATTAGTCTACCAGATAGCCAAAGTATCTTTTTTGTTGTCAACAGACCTCAGAAGCATGCCCCCAGAAGGGTGACGTAGCCTTGCACAATGGCCCCAAGAGAGAAATGGTCTGAATAGACATTTCAAGGCATCCTCAATCTTTTAGGAGTTCTCACCAGGGGTTCACATTGAAAGAAGTTACTGGTGTAAAAACACAAACCTGAAGATGACCCCAGGGAGATGTCGTCGTTGGAACAGAACCTGCTCCGCTCCTGACCATGTCCGCCCTTCTCCCCTCAGGTGGCCTGTGCTGTATATGAAGTGGTGTCAGTAGGCACCTCTGTTGTGAGCTTATACCCAGAGCTGTTCACTCTTCTCCTGAAGCTGGTCAGCTGCACCTTGGGCCAGAGTATGCCCACTGCTCCCTTAAGGCGCCATCGGCGGTTGATACAACAAGGAGAACAGCACCAGATAGCAACTCCCTGCAGGTAAATAAGGACAGGTGGGACTTCCAGAACCGCTGTGGTCCCAGATCCAGGAGCTGGACCACAGGGATACAGGTTTGACTTTCTGGCATACTCTCAGCTCCCTGGAGACAAACAGGAGTTCAGCACCCTTACGCCTCTCTCCTCTGCACCAATATGCTGCCCATTGGAGTCTCACAGCAAATTACCAGCTATGTCTTCTTCCTTGGAAACTCTGCTTTATTTCCTTCTGGTTCTTTCACTGAGGCCTTTCAAGGAAAGTTGCCCTGTGATCATAAAGGCCACTAAGGAAAGAAGGAAAATTAAATTCCATAGCTCATCAAATCTATGATTATACCAGTGATAGGAAGCAAGCCTGTTTTAATTCTGTTAAAGAAAAAGGCTACCAGAAATTAAAGCTCTATTATATCTTTAAATTTCTATTGTGTATTTATCCAAAATCTCTTTTGGAATAGTCAGGTATCAAGTTTTTATTCTATGCCAGGTTGATCTGTTTCTGTGCCATTCTTCGTAATTTTGCATTCCAATGTCACACTGAACTTCTAAAAGAAATTTAAGTCAGAAGTACAATACCTATAATTCCAATAATACATGTAATTTTATGAAGATGGCAACTGCATAAAGAACTGTTACCAAATTTCTGCATGTACATGTGCAGAGAAAAATAGCAAATCAAGCAACTACCTGACCAACAACTATAGCACACTCAACTCCACAAAGCATATCTTGATTTCCTGGGTACTAGTATAGAATCAGTAAAATAAGGTGTTTTGTACTTTCCGTCCATGAGGCTTCATTTTCTCATGAGAGGTTGAACAGATTATAAGGCACAATGATTTGAATGACTTCAATGTCCGTAGTAAAGAGATGGATAAAGCCAGTTGTTTGTCTCTTGTACAACATCCACTAATCCACAAGTGAGACAGCGTTGTGGGGAAAAGGAAGGGTTAACCTGCACGTCCACAGTCCCTTGACCGGGTTACCTTACTTTTTGTGTTTCTTGTTTCCATCAGGCTCTCAACCACAACTCTGAAGTGTGTCCAGGTCCAGGCCATGAAAGAAGGCCTTGCCAAAGAGTCCGAGGAGGGGGACAACTTGTGGACCCTCCTCTGCAATCCCGATACCCACCACGTAGGAGTATGTGCTCTGGCCAGGTAATGTGAAGGTATTGTAGAAATGACTGCAAAGGAGAAAAATCATCAAAATGCCGTCAACTTCACTGACGGCATGGGCCCTGACCTCATAATCAAGGGGAAGAAACGAACAAAAAAATAACAAAGTGGATGGAGGAAAGGTGGTGAAATCTAACCCAAACACCCTCTGCTCAAAGAGGTACTATTAAAGATAGGGTAATATCTTTAATAGGGTAAGAAAAAAAATATTAGTACTGAAAATATACAGTACTATTAACGATAGGTTAATAGTAGTACTGAAAAAATATACAGTACTATTAACGATAGGGTTTCGTGCAGAAAATATTCCAGCACTCACCGTCCACTAGAGCCCTGCCTCTCCCCACCAGTATCCAGTGTGCCCCACCACCCAGCCTGTTCTTCCTCTCCCACTGTAGCAAGCTTCCTACTGAAGACAAATTTTTATGTCTCTTGTCTTTGGGCATTTGTTACTCCTCTACTATGTTTCTTTATGTTCCACACATACTAGAGATTATTTTGTGTCTGTCCCTCTGCTTCTGACCAATTCCACTCAGCATAAGACTCTCCAGATCCATCCATGAAACACAAAATTGCATGATTTTTTCTTTCCTTAAAACTGAATAGTTTTTATAGTGTATATGTGTGGCAACCAGATGCCATTGGGCTACAGTGGCATGTGATAGGGTCAAACGGAAATGTTACTTGCGCCTGCTCAAGCAAATCGATGAATAACGGGATGTCAAGTGATCAAGTGATCAAGATATATGTCATAGTTGTTTTTTTATTCATTTATGTGTTCTTGGACTCTTGAGTTGTTTCCAGATTTTGGCTACTCTGAGTAGTGCTACAATTAACACAGAGATCCAGTGTCTTTTCTGATTATAGTTTTTGGCCCTTTGGTTAGACACCAAGAAGTGGAGCTGTTGGGTCATATAGAAGGTCAATTCCTAGTTTTGTGAAATACACCCATATTATTTTCAAAAAAGTTTGGACCAGTCAAAATTCCTGCAACCACTATATGATGGTACCATTTTTTCTCCACCTCCCACACCAACACTGCTTGATTTGTTCTTTGTATGTGTGCTTGATCTCACTGTATGAAATATTTCATCATTTTGATTTGCATTTCCCTGGTGATAAGTGAGGAGGATCATTTTTCTCTATACCTTTTTTGTATTGCACCTCGAGGTGTTGCAGGTGTGACTGCGGTGCCCAGCTTTGTTGGCAGGTCTCAGACAGGCGACAGGCTTGTCTACACCCAAGGCTCTGTCCTGTGGGCCCTGAATGGTTGATGGTCTAACATAGAAAAAGGACTGGGCCCCCTGGGATGAACCAGACAGCACGGCAGAGCCTGGCAAGCTAACACGGTGTATTTGATATACCAAAAACAGTAACAATAATGGACTTCATTCCCAACAAATGGAGACATTACTGGTGCCCGCTCGAGCAAATCAATGAACAATGGGAAGACAAGTAACAAGTAACCTATTTTGTATGAGCCATTTTTTTTTTGCTTTTTGGGTCACACCGCGATGCTCAGGGGGTCACTCCTGGCTCTGCACTCAGGAATTTCTCCTGGCGGTGTTCGGGGGGACCATATGGGATGCCGGGGATCGAACCCGGGCCCAGCAGCGGCCGCGTGAAGGCAAGCGCCCTACCCACTGGGCTATCGCTCCAGCCCTGTATGAGCCATTTTTAAGTGAACTGTTCAGAAGCATGAAGTATACTCTCATTGTTAGACAATCATCCCTCACCATGCATCTCCAGAACTTTGGTTTATGATATTGCTCTGACATTTGTAAGTAGTAAGAAATGACTTATTGCAGCCTGATTCAAAGCATTACATAACATACTACTATACTGGTGATCTTTTTTTTCTTGAGAATTCCTTTATAAATCTTTTATTTTCCCTAGAGGGAAAAGATTAAAATGTCTGCCATTGTTTAGAAAGAAATACATCTTTTCTGCAATTGGAGGCTTGCATTTTTTTATAGTTTTTGATTAATTTATTTTTAGTCAAAGTTATTTATGACTGTATATTAATTAGTTTTTTACAAAATTACCTTATGATTAGGTTTTAGGCATACAATGTTCCAGAGTCAATCCCTCAGCAATGTCCAATTCCCTCCATCAATGCCCCCAACTACGATTTGCCTCCCACCCACCAGTCTGCTTCTATGAAAGCATCTTTTATGTATGTTATTGAGCTGCTGTTTACAGTATTGTTGCTGGTAGGGTTTCATACATAACACTTCACCACCTTCCAGCACCAGCTCCTCCTCCCAGTATAAGGCTTCCCTCCACCTAGATGGCGCCACTCCTGTCCTATCCTCCAGCCTCCTCAAGTGGCATGCTTCCTGTTGAATACGACTTCATGTGTTCTTTGTTTCCATTGCCTCTGAGGATTTGTTTTTCCACCATTATGTTCCCTCCTATGAGAGCTCGTTCTGTAGCTGTCTCTCTCCCTCTGACTAACTTCACTCAGCATGATACTCTCCAGGTCCCTCCATGTAGCACCAAACGTCATGACTATCTTTTCTAATCAACCTTGTGGGGTTTTTTTTCTAGAAGCATGGCAGTGTGGCAATATGGGGTCACCCTGGATATCATGGAGCAACTGTTCCCGTCTCTTACCTCTTCCTCAGAGAACTACCGGATTACAGGCACAGCGTTCTTCTGTGAGGCAAGACAGCTGCCCACTCCCTAGAGTTGTGTTTTTCTTCACTTAGGGTCAAGGGTTCAATGGAATCTGGAACCAGCACAAAGATGTCTTCACAGAGAGCTGGAGTAGTAAAGAGATACAGCTACTGCCAGAGAGGGAGGGGGTGAGCCCAGCCCCCACTGCTTCCTGCTCTCTGGTCTTCAAATATCAACTTCCTGGCACAGAGAACAGTGCAGAATCATTCCTAGAGAGACCAAAGTCAAATAAACAAGATAGAGACTGTTGCAAGCAATGCAGAGAAGGAGCATGCATTTATATCTCCTTTCCCCTACCCGGTTTCCCTCCTAGAACAGAAAATTCTTCATTAAATATTTGGGTTCTCTTAACCAGTTTGAACTGGTGAATGCTTACATCTAGACAGTTCAGAATCAGCAGAGGGGCTGCAACCAAAATTTCCTCTTTAACTGTAGGCTTGATGCCTTTAGTGCTTTTCTGAATGGAGGTTACTCTGGTAATAAAAATTATATTGTTTCCAGCTCATGAAGGAGCCCGTCCTTTGGAAGCATGGGAAATCTACGACATGTGCTGATATTGATGGATCAGAGTGCCTGGGACTCCAATGCCATCTTGAGGCAAATGGCCATCCGGGACTGGGCAATGCAGCCTCTGGCGCTCCTCACAAGGTACAAGGAGCTTGTTTGATTGTTTGCTTGTTGGGTTGTTAGGGGGAGTAGCTGGGAGAACTTGCTCAATCAAGTAGAGTTTGAAATCAATATTTATTGCCTATACCTCAGGGTAGCAAATCAATTAAGTGGAAATTCAAATAAATTGTTGCAGTGCTGGATTTTGAGTTGACATCCATGAGACCCCAAAAGAATTTTAATTTCCTTGTCAGGGACCCCCTACCCTATTCCAGATATAGAGAGAGAACAATTTTCATCATTAAGAAAGCTTATTTCAAAATAGGTGAAGAAGCATAAGCAGATACTATTAGAATCTATCATCAAAGGCCTCTATCACATGGCCCGCACTGAGGTTGTCTGTCAGAAAGCTTGAAGGCTCTAAAAGATGCTGGAGCTGCTCACAGACCGAGATGTGAGCTTCTACTTCAAAGAAATTGTGCTGCAAACAAGAACCTTCTTGGAAGATGTAAGGTGAATCTGTTGAGAAATTTTCCCTTCCCGGAAATAAGGGAACAGAAAAATGCTTGCACAGGACAAGGTCAGTGTCCCATCTGTGGTGCTTAGCTGACCCCAAGGTCACCTGCACAAAGGTCACCTGTACACTTCCTCTTCAAGTCATTGACTTCCTGTGTCCCTAGAGCTGATGGTGCTTTCTGACCTGGGAAACTTGCCCTAGGACAGACCCTCAAACAATGAAAAAAAATGAGAAACAATAATTTGTAGATAAACTCCCCAGTAGTCCCATCCCTCAGAAAGGGGGAGATTCACTGGACCATGTGGGCAACATGCTCCCCACTCTTATGCCTTATGGCTTCACTCTCCTCTCTCTCTCTCTCTCTCTCTCTCTCTCTCTCTCTCCCTCTTCCTGTTCTCCACCTTCCTGCTTCCTTAGCTCACTTGAATCACTTGAATCACTTGAATCCAGTTATTCATCGATTTGCTTTCAGTGGGCGCCAGTAACATTTCCATTGGACCCTATCACGTGCCAATGTAGCCCAATGGCATCTGGTTGATTCAGGAATATGAAGAGCCTCAAACTGTTCCTTCAGGGTCTTGACAAGGAAGTCTGACCATCTTGTAGGTGGCGGCCACGTGATCTTTGACATCCCGTGGGATTCAGTCTGTTAAAGCTCTAGTCCAGCGGTCTACTCTAATAAATTACTAATACCTAAATCCTCATCTCCACGTTTTCTTTAAGAGAAATACAAAGGACAATACTCAAGACTGAACTGAGGCCCAGTGAAAATGCTCTCACCCTCGACTCTTCCGGGTCTAAATCTCAAAGACTCAATACTCTTGTATAGTTGATTCTATCATGATACAGTTCATGGGATAAACCCAGCCCACAGCCTCTTCCTGTAAATGAGGCTTTATTGGAACACAGCCACCATCATTGGTTGCATATTATCTACGGCTGTTTTCATGCTTCATCAACAGAGTTGACTCATTGTTACAGAAACCATATGGTGCATAATGTCTAAACAAATAGCTGCCTGGCCTTTCACAGAAAAGTTTGTCAACCGTTGATCTAGTCCATAGTCCTGATTTCAAAACAGATTAGTGAGAGATCAAAAGCAGAGAAGGATCATTTTCTTTCATTCCTTCTGAGAAATTTGATTTTATTTTTTATAATTTGGTTTATTCACTGTCATAAATGTATAACTCTATTTCACATAGAACTGAAGTCTCTCTTTTGAGACCCAGACCTGGTTCTTCATGTTATGCTCTCACAGAGGAAAGAGAAAAGAGCCAGTTGTCTCCTCCAATGCATACATTTTAAGCCCTAATGGACTTTATGAAATTATCTGTGTACCTCTTAGTCACCAGGCTAAAAAGTCTTCATTTCCTTCATTATTCATCATAAACCTAATTTTCAGCTTTTTTAAATATTTTACCAGCCAGCAACTGTGTTGCTTCTCTAAATGAGACCTGAGAAAATTGCTTCTCAGGTTTCATCTTTTCCTCTGCATTTGTTCCAATTAACTTTCTCAATCTTTACCTTTCTTAAGTCTGGTAATCTATTAATCATAAAAATCTCTACATGGCAGTCAGCTATATGTGCCTGTCGCTGGGAATTCTCCCTTGCTGTGTTACTAACCGAGGCCTGAGCTTTGAATGCAGCTTTCTACCTGCCAATGACATTGTCCAATTTATCACAATGTTGTTTTAATTCTCATCTTGTCCTCAAAAATGTTTTTCAGGGCAAGATGAGAATTAAATGTTTTGAGGACAAGACAAGAGGCTTCCTCTTAATTTTATAGAAGCATCTTCTGAAAATAACAAAGGTGCTCTTTTTCATTTTCATTACTCAAATAATTGATGACAGTTTTTAACAACAGAGGACTGAAGACACCTCTGGTAGTTGTTGACCTAGAAACAATGATCATAAAATTCCAGTAACCATAAGTCCACCTACAAGTTTTATTGCAGGGATATTTCTCAGGATGTTACGACAGAAGAAAAATATTGAATTTGGGGCCAGAGCGATAGTCCAGTGGATAGGGTGTTTGCCTTGCATGTGGCCGCCCCAGGTTCGATCTCCAGCATCCCATATGGTCCCCCGAGCACCGCAGGGAGTAATTCCTGAGTGTGGAGCCAGGAGTAACCCCCTGAACGTCGCTGAGTGTGACCCCCAATTGAATTTGTCTGTTTATTTTTTATCAGATTTTGTGTGAAAGTAAAGTTAGATAAAGCTTTCTGTGTGAAAGTAAAGTTAGATAGAGTCTGGGTTATGAAATACAACAGTAATGTTTCCTTTCTACAAGTCTTCATGCAATTATGTAATGACCAATTGCTCCCTCACATTTCTTCAGTCCTTAAGTGCTATCTTTATTTTTTATTTATTTTTTTTTTTCTTTTTGGTCACACCTGGCAATTACTTCTGGCTCTGCATTCAGGAATTATTCCTGGTGGTGCTCAGGGAGCCATATGGGATGCTGAGGATCAAACCCGGGTGGGCCTTGTAGCACAGCAAATGCCCTCCTCACTGTGCTATCGCTCCAGGCCCCTTAAGTGCTGTCTTTAAATCCTCAAAATGCAACATATAAGCTCTGACAGAAGTTGTCTTCTATCCCAGGATCCTTGCCTCTTCTTCCTACACTGCCACCCTGAGCGTATCCTTTACTCGCTATGATTCTATTTTCTTGACTCAAAATAAACATCGAATCTCCTCCCAGCACTCAGAACACTTTTTGCCACCTTTGTTGTGTTTTTATATGGTCTCGATTGATACTTCCCAATTGACTGATACCACGTTTCTGATTCTTAAAACCCCATATTTGTAGTGTAAATGCCTGCTTTAGGAGTATTGTTGTTATACTCAGAATTGTATTTAGTTACTGCTTTTGCTCTCTGTTTCTAAAATTAAGTAACTTTTTGGAAATATATCTTCAACTTTTTCTAAGACTATTTAAAGAATGTTCTTTTGTTCTTGTGAGATTACAATGCTCACTGACCTTTCTTGACCTTCTTCCAAAAACTCAATTTTATTTTTCTGCAAGATATTTATTTTGGGGGTGCACACATAACTGTGCTGGGCTACTCCCTGCTTGGTGCTTAGGGGATGATGTGATTCCAAGGGTTCAGTCCAGACTTCGTGCTACAGAGCGTGTGTGCTGCCATTTGATCAATCTCTCCAGGCCTCTAGACTTTCATTAACTTCTTTTCATGGACTTTCTGTTTATGAGCTCACGTCTGAAGCCCTTTACCATCAAAATGAACTCTCCTTCTCCCTTCTCATATTCACAGGAATGCTTAATGTTGGTCTTGTTTATTTTTTATCTAGATAATCTGCTATTCCTGAATACTCGTCAACCTTCTGCTTTCATTCGGGTGCTTAAAACTGATTTTCCAAACCTGAAAAAAAATCAAAACTTCATCAGAAAATTCATTAGAAAGGGTTAGATCTCTGAATCATATAAACAAAACTGTCTCTACCATTTTACCCATATTCTAAAAACCATCAGCATT
>JAJIBD010011706.1:0-57158 GCA_021461705.1 Cryptotis parvus | reverse complement strand
ACATACGCCTCAGAGGACCTGGCCTCTACGGAAGCAGGATGAGAATGCTGTTCAGGTCTCCCAAAGAGGAATCAAAAGAGCTATGCTTGGAATATCATGCCTCACTCAAGTGAAAGAAGGAATCTGGAGCTCCGACCTTCATCACTGTTCCAGAGTCAGGAGGCTGTCGCTTTGCCAAGGCATCGAAAATCAGATGGGCTGGACATGCAATGCGATTTGGAGATGACCGCTGGACTAGAGGTGTTACTGACTGATCCCCCGGGATGTCAAAAGATCAGGTGGCCTCCCCACCTACAAGATAGTCAGACTTCTTTGTCAAACACTGGCATGTGATAGGGTCAAATAGAAATGTTACTGGTGCCCGCTCAAGCAAATTGATGAATAATGGGATGTCAAGTGATCAAGTGATGTGCTCCCTTTTTTACCTTATATGTGGATGTGTCAAAACAAATGAGCTTCTAGAACTGTAGCATATTGTTTATGCTTATGACTTTTCCTTTGCCAGACAGGAAAACCAACATTGGCAACTGCATTAGCTAAAACTGGAGTTGGAGGTGGGGGTGAGCAGAACGGAATCAAGCCAGAAGGCCACAGACACCCGGCAATGCCCACTAATTTGTACCTGATGTTCATCTCTGTTTTTCAAGCATACATTTTTGCATGATTGTTCTTTCTTAAAATGCTGAAATGATTGCTTTGGTTCATTTTGTTCGGTTTTATAGTTGCATTTAAAAGACATGGTTTGTTGATTTTTTCAGCCAACTATAGCTGGAAGGAAGTCCCTGATGGTGGGGCTGTAGATAACAAACGTCTGTTGGTCAGGAAGGATGAGCTCAAGAAATGAAGGGCACAGGATTGAATGATACATCAAAGTCAGATATTAAGGAACCTCACAACCTCATAAAGTTTGAAAGACATGCTGTAAGTCAACTTGCTATTCTTTAGAGCACTTTCTGGAATAAGAGCCAAGAATAATATCTAGAGAAGGCTGGGAGTGAGATATCTTCTAGATCCTTTTTTTTTTTTAAAAAAAGTAACTCCTGTCCTAATGATCTGATCTGATCAAAGGGATTCAGAAATAAAAATGATGACCTTTATAAATTTGATGAGACCAGAGGGTATAGAGCTAGGAAGCTTTCTGCAAAGCAGAGTGACTTGCTCTTAAGGAAAACTGTGTCCCAGGCGCCTTACTTGAGTACATGACAAAGAATCTTACATTTAAAATGTTACATCTAGAAGAAATAAAAGGAGACTTGGGAATGAAGAATTATTGTTACATGGGTTCAGAATTTCAGACTTGCAAGATGAAAAGTTTTCTGGAGATAGAAGGTAATGATAGTGACACAACATTGAATCACTAAATAGCACTGAGTTGTACCTTTAAAATAGTGAAGTTGGTGGAGAGATAGAGGTGCAGAACACTTGCCTTGCACTTGGCCGACCAGGGCTCAATTCCTGACACCCCCATTCCTGAGCACTGTCTGGAGTGATCCCTTGAGTGCAGGGTCAAAGGTAAGCCCTGAGCACAGCTAGGTGTGACCCCCCAACACACACACACACACACACACACACACACACGTGAAACCAAGTGAACGAGGGCTTTAGGAGATAGTACCAAGGATAAAGTGCTGGCTTTGCATATGTTTGACCCAAGTTAAAGTCCTCAGAGCAGAATTGGACAGTTTATGGATGATGGTATATAAATCTGTGTGACCTGTACATATGTCCTGCTAGTCATTTAATTCATAAAAAACACATAATGCTCTTATGGGGGCAGGAAGGGTAAAATTGGGGAGGCTGATCATTAATCAGCATGATCCAATTTGTTATTTTAAAATCTTGCTTAAATGGGATATAGTTAATCAAGAATAACTAAGAGCTAAGATAGGTAATATAAATTCATGCATACATATACAGATATACATACATATATATACATATATATAACAATTATATATAATATATATAGTTATATATAATATATATTATATATAATATACATACATGAATATCTACATGTATGTCTCTCACATTATATTATATTATAATATTATATATATACATATATATATATATAGTTATATATATATATATATAGTTCCGACCTCCGTGGGACGATCAAGAATCAAGGACGCTGTCTCGCTTGCCAAGACGTCAAAAAAATCAGATGGGCTGGACATGTAATGTGATTTGGAGACGCACCGCTGGACTAGAGCTGTTACCGACTGGACCCACAGGATGTCAAAAAAGATCACGTGGCCGCCCACCTACAAGATGGTCAGACTTCTTCGGCCAAGACCCTGAATGAATAGTTTGAGGCTCTTCAGATTCCTGGAACAAGCAGATGCCATTGGGCTACACCTGGCACGTGATAGGTCAAATGGAAATGTTACTGGCGCCCACTCAAGCAAATTGATGAACAGGTGTCAAGCAATCAAGTGATATACATACACACACACACACACACACACATACATACACACATATATATATATTTTTAAATAAGAACTGTCGGCATATGCTGGGTGCCCCAACAAAATCCGGGAGCAGGGTCTAGGGATCCCCTTCTGCCCCAGGGGATCAGTGGCCAGGCAGACAGAGAAAGACACGAGAATCCAGCAAAGTTTCAAAAAGGCTTTACTCACACTTGTTCTGGTATACAATCCAACAATAGGAAAACCCCAGACTTTAGGGTTCCTAGCTGGGCCCCGGCCACGTGTAGGTTTAGAATCCTAGGCCAAGATGGCTGCTACCACGTGCTAAGGCCCAACAGGGAAGAGAACGGAGAGAAGGAGAGAGGAGGCAGAGGGCAAAGAGGAGCCAAAATGGCCAAAAAAGCCCTTTCTCCTTTCTCCTAGCTTATTTTATAGATAGAAGTCCGCCAAAAACTTCCAGCCCAGCCCATCATGGGCTGGGCTATCTAGAGAGGAAGCCAGGTAAATGACCATATTGAAATGCAGATCTTCAGGTGGGCCCTTTGGCTCAAGATTCACAAATGCCAGAGCTGACTCCCTGAGATACAATCTCCCTAGCAGAGTGGGAAGGGGCTGCATCTCTGAACCAGAAAGCAGTTCAGAATGTAATTTGTAGAGAATGGCATTAATACTTCTTACCATGAATATATAGCCAGCTGATTCCAGACTCTAGATCCCACTAAGGTCCAAAATCCGTCAGAATAATTCACTTTGGCATTACCTTTAGAATCAGAGACACGTCAGTTTGCCCGAGGTGCACTGGCATGTCTCTTTGAACTAGGAACTGATTACATTATGGTTGATCCAACGTGGCCAAGTACTCTTGGAATATCTACATGTATGTCCCTCGTGGGGACCCGTGGGAGTAGGAAGAGTATTGAACTGGAGCAAGCAAGATTCATAATAAGGATATTTATGCCATATAAAATTATGAAATCAATCCAATTCTGCCCAAGCTCCCATTGTGTCTGCTCCGGAGATTCCCTAAAGGCAGGGAGCAGCTCTTCACATAAGCTAAATGTAGCAGGAGCCTAAAGCTCAGTAGGGCGTGTCACCCAACAAAGAATTTTTATTTTTATGCTGGATCTTTGTACAAGTTTATCATATTAATCAAGTAAATTACATATAGACATGCACAAAATTCTAAAATTAATTAAAATGGTGTGCTTTTCATCTTGTTTTATCTTGGGAATGTGATATTTGGGGATGTAATATTTCCTTAATAATCGAGGTCACTTTAAAGTTCATATTTCTCTTAAATCTCACAAATGTTATGTGAAGTGAAAAATGCCAAGTGTAAGAGAGAGCAGGTTTCTATGACCACAAAGTATAAAACCAGGCAAAACTCCTTGGTGCTGTTCTAAATGATGATTACAGTTACGTTTTCACTGGGGTAGTAAATTTTCATCAGGGAATATGACAAGAGCTATGAGGTCACTGGTCATTTAATTTTCTTGAACTGTAGCCATCATTTGTATCACTTATATAACTTGTCTTCCTGTTGTTCATCAATTTGCTCAAGGGGGCACTAGTAACATCTCCATATCGCCCTGTTGCAAGCAAGTGTACCCCAGAGGCATCTGCTTGCTCCAGGAAAGGAAAGGCCTCAAGCCATTCCTTCAAGTCATGGGAATGAGGTCCATAATTGTTACTTGTTTTTTGGGGTATCAAATAAAAAAACATATTTATTTGATACGCCAAAAAAACTGTAGCCATATTTCAATAAAATACTTTTCAATTTACCATCCTTGGGATTTGATTCAAATGCATTTAAAGTTGGGAGGAATTTAGAGAGAAAAGCCTTAAGTGTTTAAGATCGTACACTTCATCTAGACATTTGCCCATTAACCATAATAAAAATAGTGCAGGTCGTCAAGGGATGAGACGGAGCACCAGCGCCTATTTCTCTCGGTTATTCAAAAAGAGCTACAGGCTCCAGCTACCAAGGCATTTGGCAAGCAGTTACATAGAACTGACTAAAGGAGTGGAATTTTCTCTTCTCAACTTTTAATTCTTCCCAGGGCTACTTTCATTGGAGAAAACATTTAACTCCCCAATGATGTCAAGGACAGCTTATTGCAGAGGTTAATTGACAAGGCACCCAGAAAAGATTGAACAACCTTTGTGCTGACATGTTCAAGAACTAATAGTTTCCGATGATGTGATCTGCTGCCATAATGCTGGAAGTCCCTTAGTCGGATGGGTGACAGCTGTCATGGTGCTGATGATTAAGTCTGAAGCATGGGGTTGGGAGGGGCGGTGCTTCAGATGGGGAAAGACTTGTATAGGGCCAAGTGACACAACTTGGTCTGAGACTGGAGCCGCTGCTCTTCCCTTCTTTCCTTACAGAGCTTTTCCCAGGCCAGGAACAATCTCAACCCCAAGCTCCCTCTGGTCCACACTGCATCAGTCTGTGAGGGAGCTGCCTTCCCACAACTCCCTAGGGAACAACCACCCAGAGTTTCTCCTGTTAACACTCATTTCAACCAGATTTATTTCACGAATGTCATTTATGTTCCCCAAACTTGACAACTTTAAGTTTCTGTCCTATATCACCTACAGTACAGAACATAGTGGCACACACAAAAAAATGAATTAAAAATCATTGGGGCAAAATATTTCTAGTTTTCCAAGTAGAGTGTGACTACACGCAAAGGCTTATTCTACTTTGTTTTCCATTTTTTATGGATTTGAAGATTCCATTGATAATTAGGGCAGCAAATTTACTGAATAGAAATGTAAGTTGGGAGCAATAGCATGGGGGGGAGGCATTTGTCTTGCACGTGGCCAACCTAGTTTCGATCCCTGGCATCTCATATAGTTCCTGAACACCGCCAGGAGTAATTCCTTAGAGCAGAGCCAGGAGTAACCCCTGAGCATTGCAGAGTGTGATCCAAAAAGCAAAAAAAAAAAAAAAAAAAAAATTCAAGTTGTCCAGTTAAATTTGGGATTTAGTGAAATAAGGTACAATTTAATACTTTATAATCACTGTATCACTGTCTTCCTGTTCATCATCGATTTGCTCTTATCGGGCACCAGTAACATCTCCATATGACCTGTCTCATGCAAGTAGAGCCCAAGGGCACCTGCTTGCTCCAGGAACATAAAAGAGCCTCAAACCTTTCCATCAGGTCATGGGAATGAGGTCTATAATTGTTACTGGTATCTGTAATGACGTGTAATTAAACGATGTTAGTGAATTGGAACATAATCTTATTTTTTTAAATCTCTGAAACAATATCACAGTACCTTAAAGACTTCATTCCATAAAAAAAATCAGTGATTTTGCATGTTATGTTTTATTACAAAATAATCATATGCGCTTACAAGATGTTAAAATTATTTTTTGCAATTGGTAGGTATGTTCATTAATTTGAACATTTATAACTTAAAAAAGAAGAGAACACTGCTAATACAATGATTGTAAATGACAGAAAGGATCTTAATCTGTGTGACCTAATCAGATAAATACTTAAGTACTCTAAAACAGTGTTTCTCAAACTTTCCCCCCACTATGCCCCATACGCATACCCTACAAGAGTATGCTACCCATGACAGAGAGCTCGGCAAGCTACCCGTGTCATATTTGATATGCCAGATACCAGTAACAATACTTTATAATATCACTTTTAAATACTTCATTTGGTAGACTTTAATAAAAATGTGTAATAATATTCATGTATCATTGTCACTGTCTTCCTGTTGTTCATCGATTTGCTGGAGTGGGCACCAGTAACATCTCCATACATTCCGTCACAAGCAAGTGTACCCAAGAGCATCTGCTTGTTTCAGGGACAGGAAGAGCCTCAAATCATTCTTCAGGTCATGGAATTGAGGTCCATAATTGTTACTAGTTTTTGGCATAACAAATAAAACATGGGTGGCTTGCCAGGTTCTGCCGTGTAGGTGGTATACTCTCAGTAGAAGGCTCTCATCTTGAGCATTTACTGATAAAACTTAAAGGGGAAAGATCAGGTTTTCTCTTGGGTGGAGCTCTGAGAAACTATGGAGTCTGGATGTTGAGAATGACTGACCGCATGATGTGGGTTGCTCTGGCTTCTTGCTAGGCTTACTGGGATGATGGGTATCAGTTAGAACCTGCCTAGAACTGTACACAGTGTATAAATGTGAAAGATCCTGGGAAGGACCTGATCCATAAATCAGTATTATCTAAGAGTGTCCCGTGGCCGCAAAGTGGCCTTGTTTGTCATGTTAGACTAATCTTAGCCATACTCTGATGAGCCGAAATGACACGTACACTCTCCACAAGGCAGGACTGCAGCGTTAAGTTTGACCAAGTGAGACCCCTGAAATCAGAAAGGAACTCAAGACAGTAGCACTCACCATCCATTTCTCCAGTAACCCTCATCCACCCATGGGTTTCTGATACTATTAGGTTTTTAGGTACATAGAGAAATTTAAGATTCACAATCAGCACCTACTAAGTAGAATTAACACTGATTATAAGGCCTCATAATCAGTGCTAATATTCATATAATAAACTTTTATTATAGAATGGTTTTTATATATTTTAATATTCTTTGTTCCTATAACATATTTCTTCTGAAGTGTTATCATTTTTCTAAAATGAAAATTTAACTGTGTGTCCTCTATTTTATCTGGCAATTTTCTTGTTAGAAACTTTAAAACTATGCTGGTTATTAGTCAAAGGGCTGAAAGAAAGTGGTGATAGAGAGAAATTTTACCTATAGTACAATCTGGTGTCAACTGCATGGGATTCCAGATGAAGTACAGCAATAACACGGGTCTCCCTTGGCCCCAACCCTACAGGTGTCAAGCTAATATTCCTTCCTGCTCCTACAACTCCGTGTTTGTAATAAGATCTCTAGGAAATTCCTGTGCAATTGCTTCCTGACTTGATACTGTTTATTTTTCTACTTTTGAGTAACTTCTATTTTGGCTTTCTATCTGGGTCCTGATTTATGAGAGTTAATGTGTCTGTTCCATGAAACATCTACTAAAGATTATAGTTAAAATAATGTCACACATATCTTGTGGCCTGTACTGTAGTTAAGTGACTCTTAAATATTCTTTCAATGGTCGCACGTCATAACTACTAATATATATATTGTACCACTATGTACATTCGTTGTTATCAAGAAAATTGTAGTTGACAGATGTAGTTTCCTTTGGTGTTTTAAGGTCAGAACTTCTAAAGGAACCAGTCACTCTGCTTAGCTTGTGTCTACTCTTTGATATTCTTTAGAACTGGATGCTCCTGGTCACCCTCCCTATACTAGATATCAAGGCAGACTGCCCAGACCGTGGTCAGGACCAAGACACTTTTCACCAGTTGTTGGGAATTTCAGCTTGTAGTTGGGATCCTCTCTCAAAAACTGCCTCCGTCAGAATTATGCTCTGTCTCCAGGAGCAATAGACCATTGATCACACCAATTCCTCAACACATTATAACTTTTTTTCACTGGCCGTTTCAGCTCTGGGTTCATTGTGGAGTCAGCTGAGCACCTTTTAAATGGCTCTACAATTGGACCACTTTATCTGCTCAATTCCATTTCCCTTTCTCCTCTCAAGAGTAGCTCCTGAGAGCACCTTGGAATAACCTGTGACTGGCACATCTCAGAGTTTGAGGGTCCAGGGGCACCTGCCTCCAACTGTTGGTACAAAAGAAGGTGGTTGGGCTGGAAAGATTGTATGGCAGGGAAAGCACTTGCTCTACTGTGGCTGACCCAGGTTCAATCCCCAGCAGCGCATCTGATCTCCCCAAGCCCTGCCAGGAATGATTGCTGAGTACAGAGCCAGGAGTAAGCCATGAACACCATAGGTGTGGCCCCAAACAAAAACACAAACATAAAAAGGAGCTGATTCTAGGAAGCAGGTTCAAAATTAAGATTTTGGAGCTGTGTCACCTGCTGATTGACTAGCCATAGAGTATTCCACTGAAGGTAAGTAGGGTTCCTGGTGATGTATGAGAACTATTGCAAGACTTTGACCAGAAGTAAACTGGGATAAAGGACCAATGGAAGGAATACAATGGTGGGAGCTGCATCTTGGGTGCTCATCCAAAAAAATCAGCAGAAGTAGGAATTTAAGGACAATGGAATGGGATAGCTTTTTCTGGGCATTATCAATGCACTGAGAGAGAAAAGAAAGCTTAAAGGTTATTAATCCCCAATTGAAGAGACCATCACTCCTGAGAACAAAGCCCAGAACTTAAATGACCAGGTGTAACCCCTGAGCGCCGCTGGGTGTGACCCAAAAAGAAAAAAAATTAAATGACCAGGTAGCAGAGCTCTAGAAAGGGCAGACTTCTAATGAGATTGTTCTGTCCAAGTCATAGCTTTAATTAGGAATGAATGAGATCCTGGATATGAGATGAAGACATCCTTATAAATTGCAACTTTCTAGATTTCCTCTGAACCCTAAAGAAGGGGCTCTTATCTCAGGTAGAAATTAGCACGCTCCACTTTCAACATTATGCAGAGATTTTTTTTTTGCTTTTTTTTTTTTTTTTTTTTGCTTTTTGGGTCACACCCGCGATGCTCAGGGGTTACTCCTGGCTCTGTGCTCAGGAACCACTCCTGGAGGTGCTCGGGGGACCATATGGGATGCCGGGATTGAACCTGGGCGGCATGGGCCGGCCACGTGCAAGGCAAATGCCCTACCCGCTGGGCTATCGCCTCCGGCCCCTTTTTTTGCTTTTTTTCTGGGGTCACACCCGGCAATGCTCAGGGGTTACTCCTGGCTCTGCACTCAGGAATTACTCCTGGCGGTGCTCGGGGACCATATGGGATGCCGAGAATCGAACCTGGTCGGCAAGGGCCCATGCCCTTTCAAGGCAAACACCCTGCCCCTACCCGCTGGGCTATCGCTCCGGCCCCCTGCAGAGATTTTTTTTATTTATTTTTATTTATTTATTTATTTTTTTTGCTTTTTGGGTCACACCCGCAATGCTCAGGGTTACTCCTGGCTCTGCACTCAGGAATTACTCCTGGCGGTGCACGGGGACCATATGGGATGCCGGGGATCGAACCCGGGCCGGCATGAGCCGGCCGCGCAAGGCAAACGCCTACCCGCTGGGCTATCGCCTGGCCCCTTTTTTTGCTTTTTTTCTGGGGTCACACCCGGCAATGCTCAGGGGTTACTCCTGGCTCTGCACTCAGGAATTACTCCTGGCGGTGCTCGGGACCATATGGGATGCCGAGAATCGAACCTGGTCGGCAAGGGCCCATGCCCTTTCAAGGCAAACGCCTCTGCCCTACCCGCTGGGCTATCCGCTCCGGCCCCCTGCAGAGATTTTTTTTAAACCTTTCTTTAGAATGCCTCCTTCCTCAAAGCATCTTAGCCCTTTTATCATGCCTTTTCTACTCCCATTCAGTAATAAGAGTCAAGTCACAGCATAAGCACGGGCTTGCTAGGGAGAAAAGAGACCGTGCTCAGAAAAGGCCGTACTGACAGAAAATGGAAGAGTAGGTATAGATCCCCAGTATTGCCTGCCTAAAAGGGACAGCTAATGCTGAAGAAGGAATTCATTGGTACAGGAGCATTCTTCCCTAATTCCCTATGACAAGGACCCCAGGAGATGGTGCTGTCACACTACTCAGTTGGCTGTTGGAAGCTTGGAAGAAACATCACATCACATTGGCCTGCTGCATTAATTCATACACACATTGATATCAGCACTGTAATTTGTTTCAATTAAGTCACATCACATGTGAGCCACTGGTGGTACGTGCAGCACCAACATGCTAGCCCCACTGGGGTGAGCAAGACATCCTAGTATGCTGAAGGCTTTGGAAGACACCCAGACTTCAGAGGGTGGACATAAAGCCAAGCAAATATTCAGAGGTCTGCTGTTTTGGGGTAACACACAGTAGTGCTCAGGACTTACTCCTTGCTCTGCTTTCTGGGATCACTCCTGGCGGGACTCAGGATATGAGGTACCAGGGATCAAACGCGGATTGGCCATGTGCAAGGCAAACTCCTTATCCACTGTACAATCGCCCAAGCCTCCACAGCTTACTACATTGGCTCTCTTGCTGCTGACTGAGAATTCTAGTTTTGCTCTGGACTTTGAGGCGAGCCTAGGATGTGGTCATGGTAGCCTTGCCACTGGGACCACGCTAGCCTGCGGACCTGTGTGCTTGGAGTCATGATATTAGCGTTGCCATGCAAACTTCCCTCATTGTCCCCGTAAAGATACTGCTGTGGTGTCTCCACAGTGTGTGTGTGAGAGGAAGTAGAGTAACACCACCAGCTTCCGGTGCTCCAAAACAGACTCTAATGTGGAAGCAGAGTGGCCTCTGCCATGGAGAAACTATGAGTCTGTTTCATAAAAACAGAAATTGAGCCTAAAATAACATGGCCCCCCGGCTGACAGCTGGGTTGCAGATCTGAGCTATCGTCTTACGGATTCGGAGGAGGGCATGGGGAGAAGGTTAAAATGGTTGTAAAAGGCCATAAAGCATGCATACTTTTCACAGTTGGTCTCAAACAATTCCTATGAAACATACAAAGGTACTGCAGAAGCTGTAACCCAGGTTTTCTAGCCCACAATGGGGATCAAATGGGAACCAGACATAAATTAGTGTTTCTCTGGCTCTTCCCCCAGGTACCGGTGGCATCACCATGTCCCTCCTTTGTTTCTACCCCAGTTCATCCCAGCGCTACAGCTACAGCCTGAAGGGTACAATTCCTCCTGCTGGAGCAAGGCTGCTCCTCACTATCACTGTATCACTGTCTTCCCGTGTATCATCGATTTGCTTGAGCGGGCACCAGTAACATCTCAATACATCCTGTCACATGCGAGATAGCCCAGGGGCATCATCCACTCCAGGAACATAAAGAGCCTCAAACCATTCCATCAGGTCATGGGAATGAGGTCCATAATTTTACTGGTATTTGGCATGTCATATACGACACGGGTAGCTTGCCAGGCTCTGCCGTGCAGGTGGGATGTATAGATTATTTTCAGCAAATTTGGAAAAGTTCTAGCCACTGTTTTTGCCAAGTACTTTTCTACTTTCCCCCTTCTATGTCACCCTTATTGTGAGATGTAAAGGGAATGATCTCTTATCAGAATTCCACATTTATCTGAGGGATCTCTTAATTTATCTTACTACACTGATCTCTATTCTTCAGATTTTATAAACTTTTTCAATTTATCTTCAGGTTCTTTCATTTTTTCACCCCTGCAGATTCACAATTACTGTTGAGCCCCTCTAGTGATTTTTTTTTTTTTTTTTGCTTTTGGGTCACACCCGGCGATGCTCAGGGGTTTTTCCTGGCTCTGCACTCAGGAATTACTCCTGGCGGTGCTCGGGACCATATGGGATGCCGGGGATGGAACCCGGGCCAGCAAGTGCCGGGCGCGCAAGGCAAACGCCCTACCGCTGGGCTATCGCCCCGCCCCCTCTAGTGATTTTAAAAAAATTTTATTACACCACTTTTAGACATACAATTGCAAGATGCTCATGCTAGATTTTTGGTTCTACAGTGTTCCAACACACATCCCCTCCACCTGTACCCATCTCCCATTACCAATGTCCCCACCTCCCTGCCCCTTCCCGCACCCCAACTACTTGGCGGGTTCTGTATATCTTTTCTCTCTCTCTATCTCTCCCTCCTGCCTACCTTTCCTACACATCGTAGAATGCAGTACATTAAAGGACATAACTGTTTCCACTAGTTTGATGAACTGTGCTGCTGCAAGTGGCCGTGGCAACTTAGGGGCCTCATGGTTAGCTTGCGGACAGCGAAAATGGCGGCTACTGTGGTGGGCGAGTCTCATCCGGCTGCTTCCGGTACCCCCAGAGATGATGGACCAACACCCAAAACTCATCTGTCCTCCTGGGGGCCTCATGGTCAGCTGAGGTAGGGGACAGCCGAGTTCCAGTTCCCCAGCTGCGTTTGAGGCTCTGCATGATATGGCTGGTCCAGCTAGGGCAGCTCCTGGCTCCAGAGCCTCAAACCATTCATTCAGGGTCTTGACGAAGAAGTCTGACCATCTTGTAGGTGGGAGGCCACGTGATCTTTTGACGTCCCGTGGGATCCAGTCGGTAACGGCTTTAGTCCAGCGGTCATCTCCAAGTCACATTACATGCTCAAGAAAATGCAACTTCTGAAAAGTGTCCATCAATACTGCTCATTTTAGAATAAATAGATCCCACAATTATATTATAGCCAGTAACTAAAAATCAAGAACAACAGTAGCAACAAAAAATTGATAATGTAAGAGGTGAATCAGTGTGCAGAGTTGATATGAAACTTCTAGTATTTACCACCACCACCAAAAAAAATCGTAAGTCATGCAAAAGGGAGAGGAAATGGTGACCTATATAAAGGGAAAGTTGAAAGAAACAAAAACTGACTCTGGAAGGTCCAGAGGGCACAGAGCCTTCAGAGAAGTTACAATAAGTATATTCATAGGATTCAATGTTTGTTAAAGTCGACAGTCTGATAATTCCTTTGCAAACTGACCATTATAGCAAATCGATAGAAATAATTTTTATGGGCTGGAGCGAAAGCCCAGCGAGTAGGGTGTTTGCCTTGCATGTGGCTTACCTATGCTGGTCCAGGTTCGATCCCTGGCATCCATATGGTCCCCTGAGCACTGCCAGGAGTAATTCCTGAGTGCAGAGCCAGGAGTAACCCCCAAGCGTTGCCGGGTGTGACCCAAAAAAGCAAAAAAAAAAAAAAATCACTTTTAAATTTAACTGGAAATTCTGTACTACATATAAAAAATTCACTAGAGGGAGCTGACCATGAGGCCCCCCAGGAGGACAGATGGGTTTTGGGTGTTGGCCCATCACCTCTGGGGGTCCTGGAAGCAGCGGGATGAGACTCGCCTACCACAGTAGCCACCATTTCGCTGTCCTGATGTTGCAGCACATCAGAGCCCACCCAGGAGGGACGCTGACCTCAAGACCAGATTAACAGAGCCAAATGAGTTTGAGCGCAGGTAGGCAGTTCCCAGAAGCAGGAATCACCGGGAATTCATCAGATGGATCTGGGGTCGCCCCTTCCCCTCTCTATTTTATCTGAGCCCAGTAGCCCCATAGCTCTTCACTATGCCCTCCAGAAACGACGGCGGAGGTGACTCAGAATCAGCCGTCACAGTACTCTTCCATTTATTTATTAAGTACTTGATTGCCTAGGCAAAGGTTGGCTCTTAAAATACTCAAGTATTTATTTATTTTTTAAAATGTTATACCACAGTAAGATATACAAGTACAAAGGTGTTCATAATTGGTTCTTGGTAATACAGTATTCCAACACTCATCCCTCCACCAGTGCCCCATTCCCACTACCAATATATCCACACTTTCTCCCACCCACCCCCAGTCTGCCTTTATAGCAGGCCCCCACTTTCTCTCTCTTTCACTCTCTGTCTCTGTATCTCTCTCCCTCTTCTTTTACACGTTGTGCTTAGCCCTGCAGACATTTAGTGTTTATCATGTAAGTCTCTTTGTGTATATTCAATGGTGAGTTCTAGTTTGACATTACCATTTCCCACACTTAGTAAAACACTGGTATATATTTATATCCCATTAATGAATGCAGTCATTCTATATCTGTCCTTCTCCTTCTAACGTCACTCAGCATGATAGTCTCCATGTCCATCCATTTGCAGTTAAATTTCATAATTTCGTCTTTTCTGACAATACTCAAGAAATCTATTTTTTTTTGCTTATTTTGGGTCACACCTGGCAATGCTCAAGGGTTTCTCCTGGCTCTGCACTCAGGAATTACTCCTGGCGGTGCTTGGGGGACCATATGGGATGCCGGGATCGAACCCGGGCCGGCATGGGCCAGCCGCGTGCAAGGCCCTACCTGCTGAGGTATCTCTCCGGTCCCTACTCAAGAAATTTATAATGATGCTAAAGTAGGGCTAGTACAGATAAGGCAATTGGACATTATTCCATAAACCTCTTATTCTCTGTCCCTGTAAATCATAGCACGTCAATATGTGTGTAAATGTGATGTAATTAATTAACTGTAAATTTTAAAACCTCCAAGAACAACTGGAAATTAAGGAGAGGGGTGTTGGGAAGGAGAGCCTTGTAACTTTAGATTTAGTATCATTCTGGCTATGGGGATGCAGAGGATCTTGCATACTGCAGGATTAAAGGTGGTCAATATCTGGGAGCAGAGAGATAGTAGAGCAGGTAGGGCACTTACCTGCACATGCTAACTCAGGTTTGATCCCCAGCATCCCACGCTTCCTCCAGACTGCCAGAAATGATTCCTGAATGCAGTTAGGGAGTGAGCTGAGCAGAGTTGGGTGTGGGCCCCCAAAAACACCCAGAACATTTAAAAATGGTGGTCAGTACCTTGATTCCCTCAGGAAGGAAATATCTGTTTCTGAGGATCAAACACCTATGAGAGGTATGCAAGACATAGAAAATACGGATATTATGTAGAACCAGAAGTGAGGGCAGCCTAGCAGCTTGAGGAAATATTTATATTAAGAACTGAGCTTCGTGATCATCCTGGATGCATTGTCTCTCTCCATGCTCAGGGATAACTCCTGGCTCTGCACTAAGGAATTACTCCTGGTGCTGCTTGGGGACTATATGGGCATTGAACCCATGCAAGGCAAATTCCTCCCTACTGTACTATCACTCCGGTCCTCTCCTCTCCATTTCACTCTTCTGAGAATCACCGACTCCTATCAATTTAGCCACGAGAAGATACCACACCACTTAGTCTTTCTTCCACCACTCCCCATATCCAGGCCATCATCAGTCACTACACAATACAGGCATTCCTGAGTCCTTCATTCTATATTAGAATCCATAACAGCCCCTCTATACTCTTTCACAGCTCCCATTATTTTTCTTCTTGACTCATCAGATTATGAGAACATTTATTGGGGTACTTGCTTGTTTAATATGCACTTCTCCAACAGAACTGTCAGTTCTAGGAAGTCAGAGATCATGTCTATTTTGCTCATCAGTATCTGCCTAACTCAAATACATATTTGTGTGGAGCAAATGAACAGATTATTGGAGCTCATTGGAGAAACACAACTGCCTCTAATGGGACGCCTTTATTAAAGTGACATTATGGAAGGAACATGGAAAGTATTATGCTGAGTGAAATGAGTCAGAAGGAGAAAGACAAATATAGAATGACTGCATTCATTTGTGGGACATAAAATATAATATTATAAGACTAATATCCAAGGACAGGGAAGAAATGTCAGTGGCTGGTATTTACCACAAGTGTGTGTGGGGTGGAGGGTAGGTAAGATAGAGAAGAGGTCAGTTTGACAGTAATAGTTGGTAATGCTAGACTAGATATGAGTATTGAATGTAGGTAAAGGCATATACATGATAACCCTTCAGTGTATGTATTGCAAACCACAATGTGCAAAAGGAAAGTGAGAAAGAGTGAGAGAGAAGGAGAGAGAGAAGAAAACAACCATAGAAGCAGGTTGTTGGGGAGGCGATAGGAGGGGAAACAGGGCCCACTGATGTTGGGAAATATGCACTGGTGGAGGGATGGGTGTTGGAACACTATATGACTGAAAACCAATCACGAACAGCTTTGTAATGGTTTATCACATGGAGATTCAATAAAAAAAATTAAAAATTACTTTATAGCAAATATAGAGGCAATTGTGTATTTGCCTGGGAGGATAGACTAAAAAATGTTGTGTTTTTATTCTCTGCCTTCCATAGATACACCAGGCTTGTCACTTGTCACTTGTCTTTTCATTGTTCATTGATTTGCTCAAGCAGGTGCCAGTAACGTCTCCATTCCTTGGGAATAATCCATTATTGTTACTGTTTTTGGCATATCAAATACACCATGGCTAGTTTGCCAGACTCTGCCATGGCTCTGGGTTCATTCCAGGGGGCCCAGTCTTTTTATATCTCATACCATCAACCATCCAGGGCCCATAGGACATTAACATTAATTAGTGTTTGGGCTAGAGAGGGAGTTCAGGGGGTTAGGTGCTTGCCTGGTACATAGTCAACCCTAGTTCAACCTCTAACACTCCAATGGTAGCCTAAGTCCTAGGTGAGAGCCTGAGTACACCTGAGTGTGTGTCCATATAAAAAAAGTTGTTTTCCTTTGGGCCAGAGAGATAACTCAAAGGGACAAGTGTGTACTTTCATGCTAGAGATCCTGGTTAGAACCCTGCCCTAAAAAAAAAGTAAATAAAAATAAATTAAAAAAGAGTTGTCAGCCACTGCCTCAATATTAAAATACTAGTCAAACAAGTTTCTTTTATTGTTTCTCTCTGTTCTGCGCTTGTGTAGAAGAGCAAACAACTTCTTAAGATATGAGGCCAATGGGACTACATGAAGCTAAAAAACTTCTGTACTTCAAAAGAAATGGTGATCAAGAAAAGACAGTCCACATAATGGGAAAGAATATTCACCCAATGCCCATCTGATAAGGGATTAATATCCAAGATATATCAGGCACTGGTGGAACTTTTCAAGAAGAAAATGCCATCCCATCAAAAAATGGGGGAGAAGAAATGAACAGAAACTTCCAAAAAAGAAGAGATTCGAATGGCCAAAGGGCATATGAAAAATGCTCATCATCACTAATCATCAGGGAGATGCAAATCAAAACACATTGATATATCATCTCACACCACAGAGACTGGCACACATCCAAAAGAGCAAGAAAAACAAGTGCTGGTGTGGATGTGGGGAGAAAGGGACTCTCATCCATTGTTGGTGGGAATGTCGACTGGTACAGCATTTTTGAAAAACAACATGGACATTCCTCCAAAAACTAGAAATTGGGCTTGACCCAGCCATACCACTCCTGGTAATATACCCTGAGAGGCCAAAAACACACAGCAGAAACACCATCTGCAATTCCATGTTCATAGCAGCATTATTCATAACAGCCAGAATCTGGAGACAACCAGTGTCTGAGAACAGACGATTGGATAAAGAAACTATGGTACATCTGCACAATGGAAAACTATGCAGCTGTTACGAAAAACAAAGTGATGAAATTTGCCTATACATGAATGGGCATGGAGAGTATCCTGTTGAGTGAAATTAGCCAGAGGGTAAAGGACAGATATAGAATGACTGCACCCATTTGTGGGATATAAAAAAAAATAGTATGATACTTATATCCAAGGCCGGCAAAACATGGACCAGGAGGAATTGTCAGTTGTTGGAATCTACTCCAAGTGTGTGGTAGGCAGAGCTTAAGTAAGACAGAGAGGGACTAATGTGTTAATAATTGTTGGGAATGGTAATGCCAAACTAGAACTGAGCATTGAATGTAGGCAAAGAGATAAAAATAACCCCCTAAAAGTGTGTATTGCAAGCCACAATGAGTAAAAAGAAGGGAGAGAGAAAATATGAAGGAGAAAGAATGGGGAGAAGAAAAGAAGCAGCTGCAGAAGAAGAAGGAGGAGGAGAAGAAAGAGAAGGAGGAGGAGAAGGAAGAGAAGGAGAAGGAGAAGGAGGAGGAAAAGAGGAAGGAAGAGGAGGAGAAGGATGAGAAGGAGAAGGAGAAGAAGGAGGAGGAGGAGAAGGAGGAGGAGAAGGAGAAGGAGGAGAAAAAGGAGAAGAAGGAGGAGGAGGTGGAGGAGAAGGAGGAGAAGGAGAAAGAGAAGGAGAAGGCAGAGGAGAAGGAGAAGGAGGAGAAGGAAAAGGAGGAGAAGGATGAGAAGGAGAAGGAGAAGAAGGAGAAGGAGAAGGAAAAGGGAGGAGAAGAAGAAGGAGAAGGAGAAGGAGGAGGAGGAGAAGGAGAAGGAGAAGAAGGAGAAGGAGGAGGAGGAGAAGGAGAAGGAGGAGGAGGAAGAAGAAGAGAAGAAGGAGGAGGAGGAGGAGAAGGAGAAGGAGGAGGAGGAAGAAGAGAAGAAGGAGGAGGAGGAAGAGAAGGAGAAGGAGGAAAGAGGAGAAGGAGGAGAAGGAGGAGGAGGAGAAGGAGAAGGAGAAGGAGAAGGAGAAGGAGGAGAAGGAGGAGAAGAATAAGGAGAAGGAAAAGGAGAAGGAGGAGGAGGGAGGAGAATAAGGAGAAGGAAAAGGAGAAGGAGGAGAAGGAGAAGGAGGGAGGAGGAGGAGAGAAGAAGAAGAAGAAGAAGAAGAAGAAGAAAGAAGAAGAAGAAAAAGAAGAAGAAGAAGAAGAAGAAGAAGAAGAAGAAGAAGAAGAAGAAGAAGAAGAAGAAGAAGAAGATGATGATGAAGAAAAGACAACCAACTGACCATATAGCATACTAATGATCAAATCCTGGTCGACCACATGAAAGGCAAATGCCTAACCCACTATATTCAATATGAATATGAATTTCATATCATATTCAATATGAATTTCATATCATTTTCATATCAAATTCAATATTAATTTTACCCAGTTTTATAAAAATGTCATTATCTTTTAAATATGACAGAATGCTGTGTCAAATCCTATATCAATTCTCCTTTCTGGGCATACAGGACTGCTTCTCATGTCTCCTCTGAATTAGATTGGTGCCTTAAGAGATCTGCAATGATCTATAAACTTCTGTGATCTGTTCCTTTCAAATTAAGCATGGAGTGATAGTGCAGTGGGTAGGGTGCATACCTTGCATGTGACTGACCCAGATTTAATCCCCCTGCATCTCTTATGCTTAGCACAACGTAAAGCAAGCCCTGGGCTGTGGTCCCCAAACCACACAAAAAAGCAACAGGAAAAGTGAGCACAGAATAACTAGATACTCTGTGTTCCCCCACCCCCAGGTTTGAGAGGCCGAAGAAGCCAAGTTCTTTATTGGTGACCTCTGAACACTCGAGAGAGAGCCTTCACCTCCAGTATTCTCGAATGGCACCAGGGATCAGTATTTACTCTACATCTTCATGACACTAAGTTTTGTTAGCTTTAAATTTAATTTTGCCAGACTAATGATGTGAAATCATTGCTGTGATTTGTACTTTGTTTCTTCTGAGTGGTACTTGAACATCTTTTCAAATGTTAGTTTGGCATTTGGTTCTTCTGTGAATGCCTGGACAGATCCTTTGCCCTTAATGGTACAGAGCTCATTTTCTGAGTGTTTTGTAGGTTACTTCATATACTTTGAAAGCAAATATTTTTTAATGGTTCTATTCACTGCTAATACATCTCAAAATCTATATTTGTCCTTTTGAACTTTTTTTAATATGAAGCATGAAACCTAGGACCTCATACCTGTAAGACATGTGTTCTGCATCTGAGTTATATTCCTTCACTTGTCACTTGTCACTCGTCTTCCATAGATCATTGATTTGCTCAAGCGGACACCAGTAACATCTCAATACGTCCTGTCACATGTGAGATAGCCCAAGGGCATCTGCCTGCTCCAGGAATATAAAGAGCCTCAAACCATTCCATCAAGTCATGGGAATGAGGTCTATAATTGTTACTGGTATTTGGTATGTCAAATATGACACGGGTAGCTTGCCAGGCTCTACCGTGCAGGCAGTATTCTCTTGTAGTCACCTCAAAACTCGAGCATTTAGTGATGAATCACTGGCCGCAATGTGATCAGCTATTCTGCTGGGTGGAGCTCTGACGAGAGGGAGTCCGGATGTGGAAAATGGCTGCCCTCATGGTGTGGGGGTTCCTCTGGCTTCTTGTGAGGCTCTGCTGGGGTGGCGGGCCATGGCAAGAACCTACTATCCCCTCCCGGACACCTCGTGATCAGCTGGGCACAGGGAGAGCAAGTAGCAGCTCTGCCCCGTGTGTGTGAGTCTCTGGATCAGCATACCTGGGCTGGGCTTGTAAAACACTGCTGCAGGGTGGGAGTAATCCTTCCTCCCTTATATTTTTGTATGTGTGATGCTGGGTTTCAACCTCAGGATCTCACACATGCAAAGACAAGTGCAACCATACCCTGACCCCTTTATCTTATTTAAAGTATGATTGTTGTAAGGAGGCTTAGATTATTAATCTTATTCTTTTGTTTAGAGTAAAGGCTTCTTTCCTATATCGAGTTCATAAAGATATTTTCTACATTTTTTATAGATTAAAAAATTTATTTTTCATTTCTTTTTGTGTGGCCCATTTTTTAAAAAAATTAATTTTTTATTGAATCATCATAAGATATGTTGCAAATTTGTTCATGATTGAGTTTTAGTCATCCAATATCCAACACCCATCCCTTCACCAAGGCACATTTCTTGCCACCAATGTCCTCAGTTTCCCCCCCACAAGTCCCCCTAGCCCAGCCTGCTCTATGGCAGGCACTTTTACTCTCTCTCTCTCTCTCTCTCTCTCTCTTTCTCTCTGTTTTCTGTCTCTGTTTCTCTGTCTTTCTCTGTCTCTGTGCTTGGGGTCTACTTCCAGCTCCATTGGGTCACTCCCAGCAGTGCCCTGGGCTTACTCTTGTCTCTGTGTACCAAGGTGGCAGAAAGGGTACCTCATGAGATCACACTGGGTCTAAAGTCCAACAAAGCACATCAGGAACCATAGGCTCTTGCGTGTGTTCAGACAGAGGAAGTGCAAAGCAGTGACCAACAAATAGCTCTGGGAGAGTTTTTGCATGAGGACACTCAGAACACATATCTGGGAAGATAAAGGCATTCATTCATGCCTAGATAGGTGATTTGCTGACACCCTGGATGTGCTGAGGCTCCCAAAACCACACTTGGCAATGCGTGGGTGATTTCAGAACTACATTCAATGATGCTCAGGGGACTGTGTGTATGGTGCCAGGAAATGAACCCAGAATGGGTGCATACTAGAGATGTATCCCAACGGCTGCACTATTTTCTGGCTCCTGCAGCAGCTTTAATTTTTTTCAGTACTAATCTTGCTCCTGCATAGTATTGAACATTACTGATTAATCTTATTCTTGGCTTTTTTGGAAACAGCCCTCAAGATTTACCATTAAATTGGTTGGTCTTTCTTCCCTCTATCTTGTTTGATGGGTATACTTGAATTCACTTGTCACTTGTATCACTTGTCTTCCCATTGTTCATCAAGTGGGTGCCAGTAACATCTCCATTCATTGGGAATGAGGTCCATTATTGTTACTGTTTTGGCACATCGAATACCACGGGTAGCTTGCCAGGCCCTGCTGTGGCTCTGGGTTCATCCCAGGGGGCCCAGTCTTTTTCCATTTCAGACCATGAACCATCCAGGGCCCACGGGGCAGAGCCCTGGGTGTGGGCAAGCCTGTCTCCTGTCTGCCACCTGCCAATGCAGCTGGGCACCACAGCCACAACTGCAACACCTCAAGGGGGCACTTAAATTAAAGAAGTAGATTTCGCCTTTAATGACCCAGCCTACTAATTTGTGACATAAGGGTATCCCCAGATATTTCACCCATTTTGCTAGACCATTGTGAGGATTCAATGAGATATCTTCTAGAAAAGATTTTTTGAAAGCAGTGACGCATCTTAACTAAAATGTGTGCTTGATGCATGTGTGAACTCACACACTTTCATTAAGTGCTATGCCCTCAGTACCTGAAACATTTTGTGAAACAAAGTTGGTGTTTAACAGATACATTTGTACTGATTGTGAAGAAAGCTCTTTAACATTAGAAGAATGTTTGGGTCAGGGATGTGCCTTTCGCACATTTCTTGCAATTTTAAATCCCTGGGTTTGATTCCAGGGAACTCTAAAATAACCACAAAACAGATGCTTCATACAAAGTCATATTTTCTGGCATTTTCTGGGGTGATAGCAATGCGAAAGCATGCTGCAATTCACTGTCTTGCCCACCAGGTCACCTCACAACTCCCTAAGTTTGAAATGAATTCAACCTGAATTCATTTCAGTTTAAGGCTCCAGGCAGCAATTTCCGGTTTATTGTACTTGTCCTATGAAAAAGAAATAATCATTAGCACTTTAAAGCAAACCAAACCCTGGCCATTTAATCTCTACTTCCCGGACATATGGTCTTGTTATGAAAGAGAATTTAGACATTGGGGGATTCTTATGCCCAAAGGTAAACATCTACTGGAGGGTTATGACCACCAGCACACAGAAAGTCCATTCATTCTTGGGCAGGAAGCAGGCACCCCAGGGAGAGCTCAGGGGCTACTCACAATTCAGTTCTCAGGGGATCATGCCCTGTCAGGAATTGAACCCGGGTCTTCTCACACAAAGCATGCACTCAATCCTTTGAACTATCTCACTGGTCCCAATTATCTTTTCAGTATTGTAGTTCTAGGAATTGAACCTAGGCCTCACACATACAAAACCAAGTGCTCTACCACTGAGTCACATGTCTAATCATAGTCCAGTTTCTCTAACTGGTTTATTCTTTAGTGCATTTCGTCAAAAGATGAATGTACATAGATGTTAGGCAAAAAGCAACATCAACCCTATAAACCTTTTCAGTATTAATAAAATGCCTTGCCCATAAAATAACTACTATACTCCTAGTTGGAATTGAGAACTGTGAGCACAATTTAAAGGGTATTATTTTTTAAATAAAATTGTAATCAGAGAGATAGTACAAGGATTAAGGTGCTTGCCCCGGGTACTTGATCCCAGTTTGATCCCTAGCACTGAATATAATTCCCAAGACCATCAGGAATGATACCTAAGCACAGAGCCAGGAATAAGCCCTGAACCTGGGCGAGTGTGGCTCCCAAACCAATAAATAATTAAATAAATATTTCTAGCAAATTTTGCTAAAACTTCCATTTTTTGAAAGCTAGGAATTTAAATAAATTACAAGTCATCCTTTCATAGAAAAGAAGAAATAAGAATTACATCTATAAAGCAGTTATGTAAAAGTGCAATGTTTTATTTTGTGTATTCATATTACTCTTCATATTATACTGCTATTTTATTATTATTAATCTATGAGATAATGTACAAAGGGACCTTACTGAGTTTTCATTTTCAAACATTTGTACCTGCCACTTGCCTCCCACTAAGCCGCAAACATCTGCCAATTTTTGCCCTGGAATATACAAAATGCAGCAATTAGAGATGAAAAAAGTAAGGTCCTTATCTCCAAAAGGAAATGCTCGTTTACTGAGAGATAGTTATCAGTGAAACTTAATATCTTGTCTTAAACTGCCAACATATTTACACCTGGAAAGATCTCGGGTCTCTCTGCAAGCTTTGGTTCCTGTCAGTTCTCACTCTAGCTCCTGGGAGAAATGGCCACACTCCAATTCTGCACTCAGGCTGCTTGGCTCTTAGGAAATGTGTCATAACTGTAAAAAAAATCAGATGTTATTTTCTCCACTGATCAACTTTGCCAAAATCAAGCTTTGAGTCCTTTTATAAAAGATTAAAATTTCAAAGCTAGTACTTGGCAGTGAAGGGAATCCATCATTATTTTGTTCTAATCTGCAACCACCTGACAGGGTCAAGACGCCATCATGGCCCAGAGCCAGAATCTCAAATATTGTAAAGTCATTGCTGTTTTTCAATTTTGACTGAGCCATTTTAAAAGCTGTCAGTGGAGATGTTTGCATGATATGTGAGAAAATGGAGTTTATAACAGCATGATTGGTATATATACTTGCATACTATACATATGTGTCTGTATGAATATAAATATGAGCATTAGGCAAGTTAGCTTAGATATCAAAGCTTCTATTTCCTTTTCTGTAAAATGGTGATAATAATAGTATTTTGTTCATGGATCGTGATGGATGTTAAAAAGAGGCAATCTACACACACTGCACAGCACAATGCTAAGTGAGAAAGTGCATGACAATATTCAGCTCATATAGATCATGCATACTGATATTTATTTATTTGGGGCCTTTTGGGCCATGTCCGGCAGTGCTCAGGGATTATTCCCAGCTTTTTACTCAGGGTCACTCCCAGCACGCTTTTTACTCAGGGTCACTCCCAGCATCGGAGGACCATGCAAAGCTGAAAATCAAACCTAGGTTGACTGCGTGCAGGCAAGATCCTTAACCCCTTGCTATTTATCCAGTCAACTGATGCCGTCTACATATCATTAGCAATAGGCTATGTATGTGGTTTTCTAGGCATCACACCCAGCAGCTCATAGAGACCTCCAGTGATTCCTGGGGAACCATACAATGTTGAGGGTTGAACTCAATGCTTCACACATGCTGTATACATTGTACCTAGGTGCATGCTGAACTATCTCCCTGCCCCTCACTAGCAACATTTTAGAATAATGCTGAATGACTACATGCCTTGGATATATATATATATATATATATATATATATAGATGACTGTCATTATAATTCAATATTTATATATATAAATGTTGAATTATAATGATTTCAGTCATGTGGGGGGGGGGGGTTTTTGTGTCGGAGAACACTGGGTTCCCCAACAAAATCCAGGATCAGAACAGGAAATCTAGGTGGGACCTCCACTTGTCAGAGAACTCTGGGTTCCCCGAAAAAAAAATCCAGGAGCAGGGTATAAGGATCCCCTTATGCTCCAGGGCATTAGCGGCAGGTGGACAGAAAGAAATGCGAGAATCCAGCAGAATTTCAAAAGGCTTTACTTACACTTGTTCTGGTATACCCCAGACTTTAGGTTCCTAGCTGGGCCTCAGTCACGTGTAGGTTTAGAATCCTAGACCTAGATGCTAAGACCTGTTGGAGGACAGGTTTAGCTATTCTGGGAAGAGATTGGAGAGCAGAGCAGAGGCCGAGGGCGAAGAGGAAGAATAAAAAAGGTGTAAAAGAGAGTAGCCTTTATCTTTCCAGCCCTGACCTGCCCACATCCATGGATAGTGGTTAGGGTCAATTTCCCTCAGGTATGTTTCTGCCATGACCTCACCTAGTCCCATTTAAATGTTAATATTGCCCCAGCCAAGGCAGCAGGCCCTAGGTTTCCAGCAGGCCCTATGCAGATGGGGGAGAGGGAAGAAGGCACCTGAGATGAACTGTATCTCATAATACAAAGGCATGAATCTGTATCACTGTCTTCACTGTCTTCCTGTTCATCATTGATTTGCTCGAGCGGGCCCCAGTAACATCTCCATATGCCCTGTCTCATGCAAGTAGAGCCCAAGGGCACATGCTTGCTCCAGGAACATAAAGAGCCTCAAACCATTAAATTAGGTCATGGGAATGAGGTCTATAATTGTTACTGGTATTTGGCATATCAAATATGACACGGGTAGCTTGCCAGGCTCTGCCGTGTGGGTAGTATACACTACCATAGAGTATACTCATGGGGCAGAGCTGCTACTGGCTCTCCCTGTGCCCAGTCGCTCATGAGGCGTTCGGGAGGGATGGCGGGTCCTAGCCTTGGCCCGCCACCCCAGCAGAGCCTTCGAACAAGCCAGACGACCCCTACTCCGTGAGGGCCTCCATTTTCCACATCCGGACTTCCCCTCGTCAGAACTTCACCCAGCAGACCAGCCTATCACAGCCCGGCTCGCACAGCTGCTTGCGGCTGCTTGGTTCATCAATAAATTCTGGAGAGATGACTACAAGAGTATACTACCCACATGAATCTGTACCAATGGATATTCTACAGCCAGGTATATATTTATCTAAGTCTAAACAAGATTCTTCTCTTTATTTCATAGTTGTTTTGTATATTAACCTTTAGACTTACTAGAGAGCCATGCTTGCTTGCTTGGAGGCAAACAGCATTTCTCTCTGGTCTAATTACTTAGACATCCAATGTAGCCAGGTAAAAGTACTGGTAAGATCTATCTAGTCCCATCATGATTGTGGTAGCATGAGAGAAAATATTTATACCAGCAAACATAGAATACATGGTAAGATATACTTCCACATAGAGTCACAGATCCAAACTGTTTCCTGCCCCCATCTACAAAGTGGCTTGTTAGGAGGTAACTATAGGCAAGATGCAGAGGCTCTGGGCAGCAGTGTGCTGCAACAGTGTCACTCACTAAAATCATTCATGGTAGAGGGGTATCACAAACAGGATGAGCAGATTAATAAACTGGGCAGAGGCATGGGAGAGTCGCGCCGCCAATAACCCCCAAATTAATCCCCGTCTCTATGCCCATGTCCTTCTACAACGTGACTCCTGCAGCTCTCATGAATGGAGGCGGAGCTTCCCATGACTTGAAACTGAGCTGACTTTGTGACTTCTTGGACCAACAGAAGGTAAGAGAAGTAATGCTGTGCGCATTTGGAACCTAGACTTGCCATTTTCAAGTCCAGAGACGCTCTACACCAGACAGAAATCTAGTTCCCATGGGTAGCCAGCACCAACCAGGCTCACCACTGAGACCAGCGTGTCCCCTCAGCTGTAGGGCAGGTGGTCAGATGGCTACAGGGATTGGGAAGGAGAATCTCAGGTACCCAACAACAAGCTGATGAGACATGATGGAACACCCTCTTGGATCATCTTATATGTGAATGGTATAGCAGAACTATTTCATCAGTATAGTAGAACTATTATGAAAATAGTGGAGAGCCTAGAAAACTTACTGCTTTACTTCTTTCTTAGTCCCTTTTCCTTTGGCAACGCCTGGGGTGCTTTATAGTTCCAAGGGACTCTGTTTTGAAAGCCATAGGAGAGACTGAAGCTTACTTGTCTGCTTAAATCAAGAGCATCACAGAGCCAGTAAGAGAGGCCCCATCCACATAGTTTATAACTACAGACCATGTCAGATTAGTGATTTCATATATCATTATGTTGTCACCACAATGCCACCAGAAAGGGACTGTTATTACTATCATCTCTCCTTTAGAGGTTAGGGGAGTACATTTCAGGTACGTTAAGGAAATTCTTCAACTTGTTCAGTTTATAAGGGACAGAGCAGGGGTCAGCAGACAGTAATGAGATCCTGGAATCTGTGCCCTAGGTTAGACCTGGAGGGTGAGAGGTAAGACCACTCTGTTAGCTGCCTGCTGATCCACTAGTCAGGCCACTGGATTGGTGGCACCTACTGTCATTACATCAGGTGCTGTTCCCAGAGATAGATCCCAGGTACTGTCTCTTGTCTTGGAGTCAAATTTCATTGAGGTGCCTGAGTTTCTGGCTTAGAATCACTAAATTTAAAGACAACTTGCTTCAGTATCGTAAAGTACCAAATGACAGTCTCATTGACCCATCAACAGTTCTATAGAGATATTTTCAATATCTTTAGTTAATGGCATATATCAATTATGACATATTCATGATTCAAGAAAATTTTTACTCAGAAAAATTTTCTGAGTTACAGTTCTCCATGGGGAAAAAAAGAAACTAGTGGTCGACTTGCTCTCCCTGTGTCCAGCCACTCACGAGGCGCCGGGAGGGATGGCAGGTTCTAGTCCTGGCCCGCCACCCCAGCAGAGCCAAACAACAAGCCAGATGACCCCCATCACTCCATCGTTCCGCGATTTTCCCCATCCGGACTTCCCTCTCTTCAGAACTCCACCCAGTGACAGCCTATCATAGCCTGTCTCATAGAGTTGCACCCTGCAGCAGTTTTTTTTTTTCAATCCGGCCCAGGTATGCTGAACCAGAGACTTACAGACATGGGGCAGAGCTGCTACTTGCTCTCCCTGTGCCCAGCTGTACACGAGGCGCCCAGGAGGGATGGCGGGTTCTAGCCCTGGCCTGCCACCCCAGCAGAGCCTCACAACAAGCCAGATGACCCCCCCACTCCATCGGGCCACTATTTTCCACATCCGGACTTCCCTCTCGTCAGAACTCCACCCAGAAACGGTCTATCACAGCCCGGATCATCAACACCCACCCTGTAGCAGTTTTATTTTTTTCAATCCAGCCCATGTATGCTGAACCAGAGACTTACAGACATGGGGCAGAGCTGCTACTTGCTCTCCCCTGTGCCCAGCCGCTCATGAGGTTCCCGGGAGGGATGGCGGGTTCTAGCCCTGGCCCGCCACCCCAGCAAAGCCATACAACAAGCCAGATGACCCCCACTCCATCGGGCCGCCATTTTCCACATCCGGATTCCCTCTCGTCAGAACTCTACCCAGCGACAGCCTATCACAGTCCGTCTCTTTCAGCCGCTTGCGGCTGCTTGGTTCATCTATAAATGCTATATTTAGAGGTGACTACAAGGGTATGCCACCTGCATGGCAAGCCTGGCAAGCTGACCTGTTTTATTTGATATGCCAAATACCAGCAACAATTATATTAGTTCATTCCCATGACCTAATATAATGGTTTGAGGCTCTTTATGTTCCTGGAGCAAATAGATGCCCTTGGGTTCTACTAGCATGAGACAGGACATACGGAGATATTACTGGTGCCTGCTCTAGCAAATAGATGATCAACGGGAGGATAGTGATAGTGATAGTGGTCAATCAAATACTGGAAATAAGGAGTGGCTATCTAGACATAGATTCTGTTAATAAGAAGCAATTTTAAACCATATGACTGTAGACTGCCCTGGTGAGGAGAGCAATTTGAACATCATGAATATATGGCTTGTCAAAAGAGGAATGGGGTAGACCTGGGGCTTGAGTGGCAAATCTAGTATCCTGGCGTGATCTCTGACTAGCACCCACAGGGGACAGCCTTTAAAATACTACCCAAAGGCAGAGGATACACACAGTGGCAGAGCACTTGACTAGCACTTGCAGATCCTGAGTTTAAGTCCTGGCACTGCAAACCCATTTTAAAAAAAGAATCTTGGTGGACTTAATTCTGGAGTCACTTGCATCCCAGCTCAGGGAGCATCGTTTCTCTTTACTTTATGGGACTCACTCTTGGCCTCTCCTCCTCCTCTCTCTCTTTTTCTCTCTTTGCTACATCTCTCCCCCTCCCTTATTTACTATCACTATCACTATCACTATCCTCCCTTGATCATCTATTTGCTCGAGCGGGCACCAGTAATATCTCCATATGTCCTGTCTCATGCTAGTAGAGCCCAAGGGTATCTGCTCGCTCCAGGAACATAAAGAGCCTCAAACCATTATATTAGGTCATGGGAATGAACTAATATAATTGTTACTGGTATTTGGCATATCAAATACAACATGGGCAGCTTGCCAGGCTTGCCATGCAGGTGGCATACCCTTGTAGTCACCTCTAAATATAGCATTTATAGATGAACCAAGTGGCCAGAGACGGGCTGTGATAGGCTGTTGCTGGGTGGAGTTCTGACGAGAGGAAGTCTGGATGTGGAAAATGGCAGCCCGATGGAGTGGGGGTCATCTGGCTTGTTGTGTGGCTCTGCTGGGGTGGCGGACCAGGGCTAGATCCCGCCATTCCTCCTGGGTGCCTCATGAGCGGCTGGGCACAGGGAGAGCAAGTAGCAGCTCTGCCCCATGTCTGTAAGTCTCTGGATCAGCATACCTGGGCTGGATTGAAAAAAAAAAAAAACTGCTGCAGGGTGGGTGTCGATGATCCGGGCTGTGATAGGCTGTCGCTGGGTGGAGTTATGACGAGAGGAAGTCTGGATGTGGAAAATGGTGGCCCGATGGAGTGGGGGGGTCATCTGGCTTGTTGTGCGACTCTGCTGGGGTGGCACCCCATATTTACTAAATAAAATTATTTGCTTCATTCACAAAGTAAAGTATTCAAAATGTGAGAAAGACACACTAATGAAATGACTTAGTGTTAAATTTGTTTTCATTTTTATTAATGTAAATGTAGTAGGTCATTTGTAAAGTAAAGCAAAGGTAGAGACTATTTATTAATATTTTATAAATTGTGTAATAGGACCTCTAGCAACAAAACCATATTGATTTAAAATGCCTTCTGGTTTTTTGTTTTTTTTTTTTTTTGCTTTTTTTTGGGTCACACCCGGCAATGCTCAGGGGGTTTCTCCTGGCTCTGCACTCAGGAATCACTCCTGGCGGTGCTCAGGGGACCATATGGGATGCTGGGTTTCGCACCCAGGCCAGCATGGGCGGCCGCATGCAAGGCAAATGCCCTACCTGCTGGGCTATTGCTCCGGCCCCTAAAATGCCTTCTTAATGTTATTTTCCTACTGTTAGTAAACATCATACTCTGTTTTCTGTAAAATAAAATCAAAATATGCACCCAAAGGTAACTGCCCAGGACAATTTTCCACTATTATTGCTGGTAAAGATTAATTGATCTTGTTATATCCATAGCTGGTGAGGGTGTGAGAAAAAAGGCCTCAATTTGTGTTGATCAGGAAAATTTGGGGAATCTAAATAGTATTTACTTTTCTTAGAAACACAATTTGGCCCTACCTTTAAAAATTGTTTAAGGTTTTGGACCAGAGAGATCTATTGAATGAAGGTGCTTTGTATGTGGCTGACCCTGGTTGCATTTCCAGCACACAGAGAGCCTGAAGTAACTCCTGAGAAATTTAGATCTAGCAAAGCTCCAACTCCTCCAAAAAATTGTTTGAAGTTCCACAGATTTGATCTATGAAGTCTACTTCTATGAATTTATCCTATAGATATGTACAAAAATGGACCACAATAATATTCAGTTTATCACTGTATCACTGTATCACTGTCTTCCCGTTCATCATCGATTTGCTCTAGCAGGCTCCAGTAACATCTCCTTATGTCCTGTCTCATGCCAATAGAGCTCAAGGGCATCTGCTTGCTCCAGGAACATAAAGAGCCTCAAACCATTCCATCAGGTCATGGGAATGAGGTCTATAATTGTTACTGGTATTTGGCATATCAAATACAACATGGGTAGCTTGCCAGGCTCTGCCTTGCGGGTGGCATACTCTTGTAGTCACCTCTAAATCCAGCAGTTATTGATGAGCCAGGCTGTGATAGGCTCTTTTGCTGGGTGGAGTTCTGATGAGAGAGGAAGTCCGTATGTGGAAAATGGCAGCCCTCATGGAGTGGGGGGGTCGTCTGGCTTGTTGTGAGGGCTCTGCTGGGGTGGCGGGCCAGGGCTAGAACCTGCCACCCCTCCCGGGTGCCTCATGATCCCTGGTATTAAGGCATGTTAAAACCTGAGCACTCACTAAAAATTCAATAATTTGCAAAAATGATTTATACTATCTTTTATAGTATTTTTATGGAAGAAAAAAATTCCCAAACTACTACATATTCATTTAACAAAATCTGTTTCAAAAATATGGAATTGGGCATAGAGAGATGATACAGTGAATAAGGTGCTTGCCATGCATGTGGTCAAATCAGGTATGATCCCTGGCACTGCCAGTAGTATTCCCTGAGCACAGAGCCAGGAGGAAGTCCTGAGCAGCACCAGGTAGAACCCCAAACCTTACGCTCAAACCAAGTATGGTATATCTACATAATGGTTCAATATGGAATGACTATAAAGATGTATAAGAAGATGTGTTGGGTGAATGTGATAACCATTATACTAATGAAACATATGAGAAGATATGAAAAAATAAAGAGAATATTTAAAAGAACCCCACCAAGTAGTACAATACTTTACATATTATACTTTGATTTCTATAAAAAATTGACATATATATATATCATGATTGTATATTTATAGGACACTTCAGGGATGATATGCAGACAATATTATCAATGATACTTTCTTAGAAAATATGAGCATAGGGGGTAGAATTTTAATGTTACTCTTTCCTTTAAGTTTTATATTGTTTAAGTGTTTCTAAAACTATAAGATAAAAAAGGTATTTTTACCCCATGTCCATTGTAGCCAACTTATTCATAATAGATATGTTATGGAAACAACCTAAGTGGCCATCAACAGATTAATGGATAAAAAAATGTATGGCCTAGAGCTTGGCTTTTAAAACTTTGCCCAAGAAAGGCAATGTGGGTAAATGTTAGACGACTCACTAGGAGGTTAATTGTGGTCTAAGTTTTACTTGTTGCAAGTGGAGATCTTTTATTGTTACCACTTTACACCCACCCCACCCCCACCCCCCCAAACACACTTGGTTACATGATTCCATGTGGGATGGCCACCACTGTTTAAGAAGCTAGGACAGGCCAGAGAGCAAACTCAGTGGACTGGAGCACAAACACGGCCCAGGTTTGACCCACAGCACTAATGGTTCCCCAAGCACTACTAGAGCAATCCTGGGCATACGTCCAGGAATAGACTTGAGCACTGCTGAGTGCAGCCCCCAAATAAAAGACTCTAGGGTGTATGGCTTTAATGGAATATTATTCAACCAGGAGAATAAAAAGAAAACCCCTGCTATTTTCAGCTATGTAGTTCTACCTGGAGACATTATACAACGTGAAACTAATAAGACAGAGGAATCATACCTTATGAGGTTATTTGTATGTAGACCTAAAGGAGCCAAACTCATAAAGTGAACTGTTGGTCCAAGAAAGAGAACAAACGCCACCTATCATGTGAGTAAGAGCTGGGGATCTAATGCAGAGCCTAATGACATAGTTAATAACACTATATTACATGCTTAAATGTTCCTAAGAGACTAGAGCTGAGCTGTCCTCACCACAAGAGAAATGCTAATTATGTGATGTGGGGCAGTGTTAGTGACTATGCTTTAATCATCTTGCAATCTGTGCTTCAAATCAACAGCTTCTGTATCTCACACTCACAGTGTGATATGCCCATTATATTCCGATGAAGCTGGGAAAAGTGGGGGTGGGGTGGGAGGACCAGCTCTGAGCAGAGATAAATACCCTGAAAGATGATTTCTTGTTGAGTTTGCTTGGGTTCAACCCCTATAGAAAAGAAGGGGTAGAAGCAGGATTGGATGGGGAGAAGGTGGGTGGTAAAACTTAACAAAGGCTTCCACTAAGCCCACTGGGCTCTCTGGAGCTAGAGTGAGACTTTGAGTTGTTTTACCTGGGCAAGAGGACAGGCCTTGTTGTACTGGGATCCACTGGTACGTGCATGGGGCAGTCTGGGAAAGGAGATGTAACCTGGTAGTTCTTTAGCTAGTCAATTCTCCTGGCATCGGGGGATATCTCCTGTGTTGAGGAGGAACTGGGTGCATGTTTAACACCACTTCTGGCAAAGGCTTTTTCCAGCGGGACCAAATGACTGTAAATCAGACAGTGAAACCTCCCTTAGTCCTTTCTAAGAGAGCCCATACAGCTAAGAACAGTGTTGGGTTTTGGCTCTAGGCTTTTGTGTCTCAACCCTGATTTTTCATATTGAAACATCTACCAGTATCACTCCATGGTTGTTCTTATCTTACATGTTAAACTCATTGTAAAAGACAAAAATATCTTCTCTCTCAGAAGCGTTACTTTTCACTCTGTTCATTGTTTGAGAGTCATGAAGTGTTTTAAAACCCTCTGACTAATTTGCTCTTGGGAATTAAGGAAACACTAAAATTTTCCTTCTGTGCAGCACATGAGTAAATAGTACTCTCCGCACGGAGACCCTTGATCTTTAATGCAGAGATGATTCCTGGAAGTAGAGAAATCCAGCACCTTGCAGTGTTCTTGTTAATAATCAAGCTACCTTATTTTGCCAACTCAATAAAGTGATGAGTAATTTGAAAATAATTCTGTTGGCCTGGTACACAGGAGTGCACTACATTGTAAATGAGTTTATCTCCAGAATCTGGATGCTATCAAAACAAATGGAACATAACCTCCCTTTGGGAAAGAAAATCCTGCAGCTTGACGGGAAGACAAAGAGAAGCTCTCTCGAACAAAGTTAGAGCCTTTGAGTTTGTTGGTTTAGCAAGATTGGTTCTGGGGCTGGATAGCAGTAATGCTCGGCTTCAAAGCAGGCTTTATCCTTTACTAATTCCCTAATCCCAGTTGTTATGTGGGCCAACAAGCAATTGAAAGGCAAAGCTGTAGAATGGACTTAGGGTGGTCTCGAGGGAGGCAGAAAGGTACAGGGAGAGAAGGACCTGCAGGGTTCCATTGGAAGCCTGTGTTTTGAGAACTTCAGTGAATAAAATTAGAAGTAATATGTTCTACAAATCTCAATACAATCTCTTGTGCTAATTACAGGTATAAAACCCAGTTAGGTGGCTTCCACAGTATAGAAAGAATCAAAGAAGGGGAGACGGGAAGGCTTTTCCCGTAGAGCCCAGAAGTGCAGGTGAGAGGGGCTGATAGCAGCTATGATTGGAACTGGAGGCCTGAGGATTTAACCCCGAACTGTGTTGATAAAGTATTTTCTATAAATCTGAGAAAAATATATTTGTCCATTTCAAAGAATGGAGGAGATAGTTGTCAACGGGGACGATGAAAGTTTGAAAGTCCCCAGGGAAGCTTCCTGTCATGCTCTGCCATTATTTTTTATGTTCTATGAAAGTAAAGTTTCCCCCTTTGGTGGGGGCATGCCAGGTGATGCTCCAGGTTTCCTCCTGGCTCTGTGCTCAGGGGTCGCTCCTCACAATGCTTAGGGGACCACATGAGATGCCTGGAACTCAGGTCAGCCATGTGCAAGGCAAGAGCCTTAACCCGTACACTATTTCTCTGGCCCAATGAAAAGGAATCTTCATTATACGAAGTATAAGCACAGCACAAGTTGTTAATGTTTTGCTGAGAGTAAATTTAAGTGAGCCACAGAGCCACCTAAATTTGCAGTGATGCAAATTGAGTTTACTTTTCTTTTTTTTTTTTTTTTTTTGGGGGGTCACACCGGCGGCGCTCAGGGGTACTTGTCTCAGGATTACCTGGCAGTGCTCGGGGACCATATGGGATGCCGGGACGACCGGCTCGCCGCCAGCCCCCTGGGCACGCTGAGTTTACTTTTCTTACTGTTAAAGCAAACCTAGGAGCTCCCTTTGGATGATACAAAGTCAAAATAGTTTATGACGATAATTATGAACTGGGTAGATCACATCATCCAAATTTATTTTTTGTTCCCTTGAGATATAATTGACATAATCAATAGCATATATTTGAAATATATAGTTTCACAAGTTGTGATATATAAATTCACTTATGAATCTACTGCCATGATCAAAATAGTGATCAGAATAGTAAGCATGTTTATTAACTATCCCTATGTTTCTATGTTCCATGCAACTCCTCTGTCCTCCCATCCTCAGACAACTATTGATGTTCTTTTTAACAATATAGCTCACTTGGTATTTTAGTTTCCATTTACAGGAATGTGCTCTCTTTTTTGGTCTGGCTTCCTTCACTCAGCATATTTTTGGAGTTTTATCCCTGTCTAAGTTGTGATCTGTTGCATGGTGAGATGTCTTATTTTATGTGTCAACTTAATGATGCTGAGGAATGCCAGAGAGCTAGTAAAACATGATTTCTGGGCTTGTCCGAAGGTATTTCAGAAGAATTTAGCATCTGAATCAGTCAACTGGTTTGAGTAGAGACCTTTCTTCACCAATGCAGGTGAACATCATCACTCTATTGAGGACCTCGATTGAACAGAACATCAGTGAAGGCCACATTTGCTCCCTAAATTGTGAGAACCACCTCCTCTGCCCTTCTTAATGAACATACACAAAATGCAACTATTTTAGATGGTTTCTGATAAAAAAATTCTTATTAGAGAGTTATCATAGCTTTCAAGTGTTTTGAAAGTTGTAATAGGGGACTAGAGAGATAATATAGTAAGTAAGGCTCTTGCCTTGCCTGTGATCAACCTGGCTTTGATCCTGGTCCCCCCATCTGGGCCTCTAGCCCCACCGTGTGTAATCCCTCAGTGCAGAGTTAGGAGCAAGCTCTGAATGCCACTGGGTGTGGCCCCCAGAAAGCAAAGAATTATAAATAGGATTTAACATGAAATTTTAATTGGGCATTTGGACTTCTCTCAGTGAAGCTGTTGAGAAAGGGGATAGTGTCTGGATGGGTCAGGAGAAATCAAACTTATGCAGGGGGCGGGAACAAGGGTCGGGTTGGTGAATGTATCTTGAGTGGAGGAGCGGGGTACTAAGTCTACAAGAAGGAGAGAGAAAGAGCTGAATATAGAATTATAGAGCTCAGGGGCACAGAGTTCTTCAGACGTCACTCTATCAAGTCTCTCTTACTGAAATAAGCATCTGAAATGCCATGGAAAAAGAGCCTGAGGCAACAGAAGCTAAAACACCTAGATACATTAATGATGACCAAAAATTCTGTGTTTAGGCTAGGAGCACTGCTATTAAGCCATCTGATAAAGCCATAAAAAAGTTGTCTTGTGCAGAGCCAGACGTGGCCTCCTGATGAAATATGGGCTGGCTTTAGCCTTTCTTCCTCTCCTTTTGCAGCTGGTTGCAGGTAGTGAACAAAAGCCAAAATAGTTGTCTCCCCACCAGCCAATGAAAAAAAATCTAGACACCATAATTCCTAACTTGGATTGATAAAGAGGTGATTAGCTCAGCATTGTTCGAACATGAATATTCCAACAGGAAAGAAGGTTCCCAGCAATTAGGCACGGATCAGGGTGGATAAGACTTGGCAGTGAGGCCAAGGGATACAAATCAAGATTCTATTGATCCCGGATGAGAGGTGAATAAAGAACACTGAGGAAACCTCTCTCCAGAGGGAAGTTCCAGTAGATTTGACAGGTTAGAAAGATAAATACAAGGGGCAGGGGGTTTACCTAGGAATTCCTCCAGGATTCTAATGCTAATCTATATCAACTTAAACCTTGATGGGGCCCAGAGTGATAGTACAGTGGGTAGGGCGTGCACCTTGCTCATGGCCTACCTGGGTTCAATCCCGGCATCCCGCATGGTCCGCATGGTCCCCGAGCACCGCCAGGAGTAATTCCTGAGCGCAGAGTCAGGAGTGAGCATCACTGGGTGTGACCCAAAAGGCAAAAAACTGGGTTTGAGTCTTACCACCTCCTGCAAGTACTCTACTCGGAGCCCCATCCCAGGCCTACTGTGGTTGTTCTTCAAGACAGTCTTTGAAGACACAAGCCCTTAATACTGAACTTAAAAAATACAGATTCTGGGATTAAACTATTAGAGAAACACTGCATTCTTGTGCAGAAATAAAAACCACTTTTGCTCATATAAAGTGATACAGGAAGAGAAAGCCCAAAACTTAATTTAATCTAGACTTTCCTCAAGTCATGCAGCTCTAGTACTCCTCTTTTTAAACTGAATTTTAATTTAATACATTTCTATTTACTTGATATTGGTCCAGTTCACGGATTATTGCTTAACAAATCTCCCCAAACTTTTGTGACTTGCATTGACAGCAATGGTTGATATTACTTCAAGTCTGTAGTTGGACTGGAACCATGCAAGATCTGCCTTTTCTCCACTGGATGTCAGCTAGAATCACTTGACAAGGGGTAGAAGATCCAAACCCAGGTGTTCACTCATGTGCTGGCTGGTGAGTGGCTGCTTGCTCAGCCTTGGGACCGCTGACCCCTAGCACACAGATGGTGGTATGCCTGGGCCCTTAGCTGCGTTGTTGGGTTTCTCCAGAGCATGGCAGCTGGGTTGCAAGAAATTGTGTCCCTGGTCTCAGAAGTTGTCCACTGCCAATGTCTTCAGGTCAGGGTCTGGGAAAAGGCCACAGTATTGTATCTACTAACAGAAGTAAGGGAGTAACAGATCCAAGGGCAAAGGGGAGGTCACCGGTCTCCTCTTTTAATAGAAACACTTTCAAGAAATATAGTAGCTATCCTCTAGTTGAGAATCATTGTATCAGAAAAACCTTTCTCTTTTCCTCTCTCTTCTCTTCTCTCTCTTCCTCTCTCTCTCTCTCTCTCTCTCTCTGTTTAAATATCACTTAATCAACTGGAGTGCAAGATTTAAGAGTCTGCAGGGGTTCATTTGGATTTTTTTTCAGCGTGTTTTGATTTTGACTGATTTCCCTAACTCATACAGTAGAATACTGAGCCTGTAGGTGGAAGGAGAGGCAGTCATTCTCAATAGCTATTTAAAGAACTGACTCTGGAATATACAACCCTCAATCACAAATAATTTGCTTTGTTTGGTTAGGATTGGCCATTTTAAGAAGCTCCACATGGATTAAAACCTAAGAATCTAGCTTGACTAATTTCTTCCTGCAGTAACATGAAATACGAGACATAGAAATAAAAAAAATTATGCTTTCCCAGACAATAAGTGGTGTGTCTCTTTGAGTTAATAATTTACTGCAATAAACTACACTCTGTGGTTTGTAATTGCTGTGACAGTTTTGTGAAACCAGAATACAGAGCAACACAGTTTTTCTTAAAAACTGTGGCAAGGGCTGGAGAGATTTGTACAGGGTAGAGCTCTTGCCTTGCACGTGGCCAACTGGGGTTTGATCCCGAGCACCCTACTTGACTCTGAGTCCTGCCGGGAGTGGCTCTTGAGCACAGAGCCAGAAATAAGTCCTGAGCACAGCCCAAAGTGCCTGCTTCTACCCACTCCCCAAAAAACCCCAACAAATAAAACAAACAAAAAATATCAAAACCAATCCTCCCCCCCCCACCCTACTCTGCCTCCAAACCTGGGTGAAGTTACAGGGAGATAGAAGCGATGGAGGCATGCTTGACAACGCCATTGGCCCTCTCCCAATACACATACACCAACAAAAAGCAGCAGCAAAACCCAAAAACCCAAAACAAAATAAAACAAAAACAAACAAAAAAAAAAACCCCAAACCCAAACCCCACTGGGTGATATACTGGTTTTAGAAAGATTAGATAAGGGGAGTGGTAAGAGCAAAATGGTGGAGGTGATTTCTTTATAGGGAAAAACTGAGATATTTGTTTGTGAAGATATTGACTGACTGATTGACTCTGAAAACACTCCTTCCTCCCTCACTTAACGCACATGGCTACGCTTCCCTCTCATTGTATAAATTTCTTAAAGGTTATCCCAAGAATAGTCTTCAGTGGAAACAGGATTCTCAGGGAATTCTCACAGACAAGTCATTTTTTTTTAAATTCCTAACTTTTCAATCACCACTATGCCAGAGAAAGGACACCTTTATCTTGCTCCAATTTAAGGCAACTCAAGTTACTGCATAATTAAAACAATTTTACAGTTGCAAGAACTCTTAGAAATCTGTAATCATTTTGGAAAGGCAAACTAATACAGTTTCTTTTTGTTTGTTTTTTGTCTGTTTTGTTTTTTTCTACCTTTTATCTGTTTTCAGGGTCATTCTGAATTGTGTTTCATCCCAGAGCGCCATGTTTGTCAAAAATAAGACTTTTAAGGGCTGGAAAGTAGAGTGGTAAGATGTTTGCCTTGCACATAGCCAACCCTTGTTTGATCCTGCTATCCCACAGGGTCCCAGGAGTGATCCCTGAGTGCTGAGTTGAGAGGAAGCCCTGAGCAAAGCCTTGAGTACCACGGTGTGCAGCCCCAAAACTTAAAAAAGGAAGTAAAGGAAAGAAGAAAAAGGAAAAGCAAAGAAAAGGTAAAGGCTCATGGGTCCAAGAGATAGAACAGAATGTTCGACTCTTGTACAGTGTGAGGCAGAACTTGGTTTTAATCCTGCAGCCCTGACAGGGGTCACTCCCAGATCAAGAGGTAGAAACAGGGGCCAAAGCGATAGTCTAGCCGTTAGGGCATTTGCCTTGCACGCTGCTGACCCAAGTTTGATCCCCGGCATCCCATATGGTCCTCTGAGCACCACCAGGCGTACTTCCTGAGTGTAGAGACAGTAGCAACCCCTGAGTATTGCTGGGTGTGAATCAAAAAAAGCAAAGCAAACAAACAAAAAATAAGAGATAAAAGCAGCCCCTGAGTACCACTGGGTGTGTCCCAAACCACCCTAAACCCCAGCTCTACTCCCATGTTATAACTCCCAAAATTGTATAACTCATTTCACTGTCACTGTATACTGTCTTCCCGTTCATCATCGATTGGCTCGAGCGGGCACCAGTAACATCTCCATATATCCTGTCTCATGCTAATAGAGCCCAAGGACACCTGCTTACTCCAGGAACATAAAGAGCCTCAAACCATTCCATCAGGTCATGGGAATGAGGTCTATAATTGTTACTAGTATTTGGCATTTCAAATACAACACGGGTAGCTTGCCAGGCTCTGCCTTGTGGGTAGCATACTCTTGTAGTCATCTCTAAATTCAGTGTTTATTGATGAACCGAGCGGCTTGTGGCCACTCGAGCTGGGCTGTGATAGGCTGGTCTGTTGGGTGGAGTTCTGATGAGAGGGAAGTCCGAATGTGGAAAATGGAGGCCCTCATGGAGTAGAGGGTCGTCAAGCTTGTTGCAAGGCTCTGCTGGGGTGGCAGACCAGGGCTAGAACCCGCCATCCCTCCTGGGTGCCTCATGAGCGACTGGGCACAGGGAGAGCCAGTAGCAGCTCTGCCCCATGTCTGTGAGTCTCAATTATTGCAACTATTCCCCATGAACGAGGAATTCCCAGTAAGTGCGGGTCATAAGCTTGCGTTGGAGAGTATAACTCATTTACAACTCAAAATCTGATAACTTGTCAAGGAGCTAGTTAACCTCAGGATAGTTACTATTGAGCTAGTATATATTTTGTAAAACAAAGATAGGAGCAGTAGTAAGCTTCTTCATTACACAGAAGTAAGAAGCATTAGGCTAGCAGGAAGGCTCTGACTGAGACAGCCTCTGCCTACCAAAACTAATGGCTCGCCTGGTAATGCAGTAGCTGAGTTACTTTTTCCTTCAGTTACCATCTGAATAAAAGAATTCAACGTTGGCTGTTCACCCCCTTAACATTCAAAATAAATTATGGTGCTGGATTGTTAAACAAGAAGTTGAAAGCCATGTGTAAAAGAAGTATGTGGGTACAGTTTTTATTCTTTAGTTTCCAAGATTCGAGTATGTTGAGGCTTGTCTTATACCGCCAGTGCTTGTGATTCATTTCAGCCGAAGTTGCTGGTGCAAGAGGAGGGTGGGAGTGTGTGTAGACGCTGAATGACGCAGACAGAGAGGCCGAGTACAAGGGAGGATATTTTTAGTTTCTCCTTTTGAAAGGAAAACAGCTTAAATCAGGTGATTTGTTACTTTTAAAACAGGAAAAAAGTACCCAAAAATCTGTTTTTGGAATGTTTGAGTGATACATTATCCTATTTTGAGAGAATAGTGGTCATAATTGCTGGTTAACTTTCTTAAAATAAAAACAAATTCCTTCCTAAAAATATAACTTCATGAGGATTAAAAAAAGTGCTTATGCCACAGAGTTACTTGTACACCAAAGGAATTTTCTATTGCCATAGAACCATTAAAGAATTTACAAAGGCTTTGGGAGGTAGCTCAGTGGAGCACTTGCTTTATGTGGGTGAGGCTGTGAGTTTGATCCTCGGCAACAACAACAACAACAACAAAAAAACCCAAACCAACCAAAAAAAATATCTTACAAGCAAACTTACTGTCTAAATTAGAAATAAGAAGCAAGAAATAATTTGCTTTTACAAAGCTTCGAGTTTAAAAAATTTTATTAACTAATAAAAATGTATAGAATTAAATTTAGATGCAGGGAATATGAACAAAGTTTCTGCCCTCAAAGTGCTCTCAGGAGAAAGATATATATATATATCGGATATGAATATATATTCACTATATATTCATACCCTGCCCCTTCAGGTGTTGCAGGTGCGGCTGTGGTGCTCAGCTGTGTTATCAGGTGGCAGGCAGGAGACAGGCTTGTCTACACCCAGGGCTCTGTCCCGTGGACCCTGTATGGTGGATGGTCTGACATAGAAAAGACTGGGTCCCCTGGGATGAACCAGAGCCATGACAGAACCCTGGCAAGCTACCCCAGGTGTATTCAATATGCCAAAAACAGTAACAATAATGAACCTCATTCCCAATGAATGGAGATGTTACTGGCGCCTGCTCGAGCAAATTGATGAACAACGGGAAGACAAGTCATAAGTGACATATTCATGCATAGTCACATAATAGATATTCATATATGAATATATATTCACACATGGACATACCCACACAAACACATACACATATATCATGCACATATGCCTGCTCACATGTCATGTACACACATAATATATCCGCCTATAACCACATCTGCACACATATACCCACATGTGCACACACACTTACATGTATGAGAAATAACAAAGTGATGGTGAGTAGAATATGCTCTCAAGTTATGAGGGGAAGGAAGAAATGTCAGGGATTGGACTGGGGAGAGATTCAAAGGGCTGGAGCATGCGGAAGGCCCGGGTTCAATCCCTGGCATGACATGGACCCCCAAGCACGTTATGGAGCCGCCCTTGGAGTAGCAGAAGTGACCATCCCAAACCCAACCTCCCCCCCATCCTGCCCCCCAAAGCAATTGCAGTGATAACAATACTGTACACATCTATTTCAGCAGCTCAGGGAGGCTAGGGAAACAGTTCTAGGGAATTGTTGCATTCTAGGAGTTTGATTTACCAAGATGGGATTCAGCTTCAAATCTGCCATTACAAATATGTGGAAAATGAGTTTTGAATAAAGACATTTATCAATATTTTATCTGAAACAAAGAAAAGATGCAAGAAATTAAAGTAGTTTGGAAGAAAACAATTACTAATCATACACTAGTTTGATTAGTACAAGATCCAGATTTAGGTTCAAATCTGCCCTCACTTTCTCTGAGGCTCTGACCTTGTTTAATTAGCTCACTTTTATGCATAATCTACTAGAGTACTTACCACAAAGAGCTGCTATGAGGGTTAAATGAGATGAAGTAAGTAAAACCAGCACAACCTAGGCTGGAGCAAGTGTTTAATCCATAGGAATATATATTTTTTATTTTTAACGGCGGGTTCTAGCCCTGGCCCGCCACCCCAGCAGAGCCTCACAAGCCAGACGACCCCCCCCCCCACACACACAGTCCATGAGGGCCGCCATTTTCCACATCTGGACTTCCCTCTCGTCAGAACTTCACCCAGCAGACCAGCCTATCACAGTCCAGATCATCGACACCCACCCTGCAGCAGTTTTTTTTTTCAATCCAGCCCAGGTATGCTGATCCAGAGACTTACAGACATGGGGCAGAGCTGCTACTTGCTCTCCCTGTGCCCAGCTGCTCATGAGGTGCCTGGGAGGGATGGCGGGTTCTAGTCCTGGCCGGCCACCCCAGCAGAGCCTCACAACAAGCCAGATGACCCCCGCCCTACTCCATGAGGGCCGCCATTTTCCACATCCGGACTTCCCTCTCGTCACAACTCCACCCAGCAGATGAGCCTATCACAGCCCGGCTCGTGTGGCCAAGCGGCCATGCGGTTCATCTATAAATGCTATATTTAGAGGTGACTACAAGAGTATGCCACCCGCACAGCAAGCCTGGCAAGCTGCCCGTGTCGTATTTCATATGCCAAATACCAGTAACAATTATATTAGGTCATTCCCATGACCTAATATAATGGTTTGGGGCTCTTTATATTCCTGGAGCAAGCAGATGCCCTTGTCTCTACTAGCATGAGACAGGACATATGGAGATATTACTGGTGCCCGCTCAAGCAAATAGATGATGAATGGGAAGACAGTGATAGTGAATACTATTCTTATCGTAGAGGAGAAGGGAAGTCACCTAGCAAATAGTGATAATAGGTCTCCTTTTACCAACTACTAGTGAAAATATGTTAAATGATTTTTAAGGTAAGTGACCTAAAACTTCTGCACTAATGGAATACTTTACATGGCCACTGGTTAAACTTTTTTTCACCTTTTATTTTTTGAGCACTACCACAACCAGTGTTGATGGGGGATTACCACATAAGTTGGGAACTGAGACGAGGCTCCACATATAAAGCAAAACACTCCAGCCTGTGGAGCCATTTCCCCTGGTCCTGAGCTTTATTTTCAAAGGTCTGACAATTCAACGAAGGTTAAAACATAACATATACATGGAGACATCATGCTTATTATCGGGAAAACGAAAATATGCCTAAGTGTCTTCTCACCCAGAATTATAGTTTCTGTGCTATAACTTAGAGAAAATGAGGACATATTATTAGCTGCACTGTTATATTAGCTTCGTGTTGGACTTAATCACCTTACTTATATAATACTAACAACATATTTATATTGCTCATTGATATGAGTCAAATAATAAGAAATAAAAGTGATCAATGTACATATGAAAAGGTGCTACATCACTAATTAAGACACAATTGTACATGAGAGATTATCTTGGGCTATCAGTCTGGAAAGATAAAAAGGATGAGATAATACCTGGGTGCTATTGAGGGCGTGGGGCAATCGGCTCTCTCAGACATTGTGAGGAGTATAAATTACTGTATCCTTTCCAGAGGTCTATTTGGCAATACAGGAAAACATTTTCTACTATAGCCTTTGACTCAGCAATTCCATTCTTGAAATTTATCTTAAGGAAACAGAATCAGACAACCACACAAAGATGTCGGTATTTGCACGCTCATTATAGGCTTATGAGAAAAAAAAATTGGAAATGACCTAAATACTTATCCCAAAAGTAATACATAACTATATAATGGCAGAATGATAGGTCTATTTGTGCTGGCATGAAAAGATATTTATATTGCATATTGGATACTATTTTTGTATCTTTAAAAGTATATGCATAGACAAAAAGCTATATATGTATTCTATCATTTAAAGGTAGCTTTATTGGGGCTCAGTGAAATATATCCATTGTAGCTGAATAACCCAATGACTTTTAGTAAATTTTTATGGTTTTATAACTATCACTACAATTCAGTATTAGAATTTTTTTAGTTACCTTTGTATGTTTCCTTATGCTCACAGACCTAAAATTGATAGGAAGTTGGTTTTGGGGAAGGCAGATGGGAAATTTACAGATAAATTCTAATTCTAAATTTCTGTATTACTTAAATTAATGTACAAGGATATTTAATTAGAGAGAACAGTAAATGTTTTTCTATTTTGAAAAGAAGTAGAAAATAGGAGAAAAGGAAACAGATTTATAACCTTTGGCCCAAATATACTTCTGGCAATTTATCTTAAGGAAACAAATATGTGGAAAGGATTTTGGAATAAAGACATTTATTCCAAAGTTGAAAAATGGTGGCCCTCATGATGTGGCAGTTTCTCTGGCTTCTTGCGAGGCTCTGTTGGGGTGGTAGGCCAGGGCTAGAACCCGCCTTCCCTCCTGGGCACCTCATGGTCAACTGATGACAGGGAGAGCCAGTAAGAGCTCTGCCCTGTGTCTCTGAGTCTTAGATCAGGCATTCCTGGGCTTGAAATAGACTCTTGTTTTTTCAGATTGACTTTTTTTTACAACAAATGTTGGGTTCAGTCATACAGTGTTCCAGCACCCATCCCTCCACCAGTGCCCATTTTCCACCACAAACGTCCCCTGATTCCCTCCTCCTTCCCCTAGCCTGCCTCTATGGCAGGTTCTTTATCTCTCTCTCTCTCTCTCTCTCTCTCTCTCTCTCTCTCTTCCTTCCCTTACACATTGTGGATTACAATACATACATTTAGAGGATATCATGTGTATCTTTTTGACCTGGGCTTGAAATAGGCTTTGCTGTAGGGTGAGACTTTGATGAGCAGGGCTTGAGTCGGCTCTTCTCTTGGGTGGAGCTCTGACGAGCTGTGGAGTCCGGATGTTGAAAATGGTGGCCCTTGGGGCCAGAGCGATAGCCCAGCGGGTAGGGCGTTTGCCTTGCACGTGGCCGGCCAATGCCAGCCCGGTTCGATCTCCGGCATCCCATATGGTCCCCTGAGCACCGCCAGGAGTAATTCCTGAGTGCAGAGCCAGGAGAAACCCCTGAGCATCGCTGGGTGTGACCCAAAAAGCAAACTGTATCACTGTATCACTGTCTTCTCGTTCATCATCAATTTGCTCAAGTGGGCACCAGTAATATCTCCATATGTCCTGTCTCATGCTAGTAGAGCCCAAGGGCATCTGCTTGCTCCAGGAACATGAAGAGCCTCAAACCATTCCATCAGGTCATGGGAATGAGGTCTATAATTGTTACTGGTATTTGGCATATCAAATACGACACGGGTAGCTTGCCAGGCTCTGCCGTGCAGGTGGCATACTCTTGTAGTCACCTCTAAATCCAGCATTTATTGATGGAGCGCTTGGCGCTTGCGGCCACGTGAGCCGGGCTATAATAGGCTCTTCTGCTGGGTGGAGTTCTGATGAGAGGGAAGTCCAGATGTGGAAAACGGCGGTCCTCATGGAGTGGGGGTCGTCGGGCTTGTTGCGAGGCTCTGCTGGGGTGGCGGGCCAGGGCTAGAACCTGTCATCCCTCCCGGGTGCCTCGTGAGCGGCTGGGCACAGGGAGAGCCAGTAGCAGCTCTGCCCCATGTCTGTGAGTCTTAAATATATATTTAAAATTAAAAAAAAATTTTAAATATATATTTATTTTTAGTGTGGGGGGGGCATTACTCAGGGCTTACTCCTGGCTCTGCACTCAAGAATCACTCCTGGTGGTGCTTTGGGGGCCATCTGGGAGCCAGGGATTGAATCTGTACTATTGCTGCAACCGCAACAGAAACATTTTTTTTAAAACAAAAACTTATACACGACCCTGCCCAAATGCAAAGTCACAGTGAGTAGCTGGTGCTCAGTGTTCCATGCCTTGACGCCGCTGCCGTGCCTGACTGGAAGGCAGCAGATCCCCCGTACCTGTGGCTTCTCTTGGGATGTTGTTTTGTATGAACCACGGGAAGGAAACCATCATCCAGAGCCCTATGTGGTGCAGGTAATGCTGATGTGCAGAAAAATGCTTTGCACAATGCCCTGTGTTCCACTTCTTGCATTGTGCACTCAGACCCATTGGCCCAGAGGGGCCAGCCGGGGACCGAGAGCACCCGCCTTGCCACCATGTGGTTGTGTTCAGAGCCTCAGAGTCCCACAGCCTAGGAGCAGGCTCTGGGCTCTTTGACCCCCGATGCCATCAGGACATCTGGCTACACTGCAACCACCTGTGTGCAAGCCCCATCAAAAATGGGTCCAGCCCGGGGCGGAGCGATAGTCCAGTGGGGAGGGTGTTTGCCTTGCATGCAGCTGACCTGGGTTTGATCCCGGCATCTCACATGGTCCCCCAAGCTCTCCAGGAGTAATTCCTGAGTGCAGGACCCAAAAAGCAAAAAAAAAAAAAAAAAAAAAGAAAGAAAAGAAAGAAAGAAAGAAAGAAAGAAAGAAAGAAAGAAAGAAAGAAAGAAAGAAAGAAAGCGGTGGCCCTCATGGTGTAGGGGTTCCTCTGGCTTCTTGCGAGGCTCTAAGAAATTAAGGTACAGCCAAAAATAAAATCCTGTTTGGCGATATAATAAAAACCTATCAATGCTTACCTTTAAATCGTAAAATGAGGTAGTCCTTTTATTGTTTTCTCTGCACATGTCTTCCTTTTCCAGAGTTCACGTTACCTTTATTTACATCTAGAGTCTTCTACTAACAAAAGCAGTTCAAAACTGCGGGCTATGGTCTTGTGTCACAGGTGACCATACTTTCCAAAACATGGATGTATTTTAAGAATGTAGTTTATTGTATATCAATTATAGCCCTATAAAACTACTTAAAATTAGCGGGATCTTGAGAAACAAAAATCATCCCAACCGTCTGGGGTTGGACAGGGCTGAAAGATGGGGGCACGTCACACTACTTGTATCTGTGCGCTGGTGGGCATTCAACGGCAACACGGCCTCTGCCCCAGATGCCTCAGCTGACCCACCCAGGGAATCTGCCTTCCTAGTACATGCCAGGCCTGTTGCCAGCTACTGGATCCCACAACGAGCTTCAAGCCACTGCCCCCAAAGGCGTCCTGAATGCTGAAGGCAGCGAAGGCAAGTCACCAGTGGACAAATTCCGTCCAGTCTACGCCCACCCCACCCCGTCCACATTGCCCCTGGACGCCCCCGCATTTTTTCCCTGCTAGATGGCCCAGCTGTCCCGTGGTCCCCAAGGCGGGTCAGATAGGGTTGCGAAGGCCCTGGTGAGTCCATCAGGAGTTAAGGAAAGGGGACACCAGGACTGAGGTTGTGGACGTGGCCAGAAGAAGGCAGACGGCCCTCGAGAAAGAGGGTCGCGGCTCATGAGATGATAAAGCGTCAACCATTTTTTTTTAAGCGTTTCTATGACTCTCTTGCCTGCATGCTCCCAACAGCAAGCATTAGGGCCGAGCGTTTAAGGCTCCGGAGCCGTGCACAGGACGAGCCGGCATCCCTCGCCGCGAGTTTCCCCGCCACCACCTGCAATTAGGGAGATCGCCGCAAATTGCAGGGGACTTTCAAGGCTCTGTCAAGAAACCAGTCAAGGTCACAGACCCTTGCAAGCCCCGGCTCCAAAGCTCGCAGCCACCAAGCTCGTTTCCCTCTCACTGCACTCTGGACCCTTTGCAAAGTGTAAAAGTCCATGGTGGGCGTGTGTGTGTGGGGAGTCTCAACCCGAACAGCTTAGTTTCCTTCCCCAAATTCAGGATCCGAACGAGGTACCCTAGCACGAGAAACGGGGTGGTGCCCATTGGGGTACCAAGATCCAGAGCTTTGTGGGGGTAATCGCGGTGCAACCGTCACCAGGCCGGCGCGCCAGCGTCCACACGGCACCCCCAGCGCCGGGCGCCTGGTGCGCTTGGGACCCCTCAAGGCCGACACCCAGCGGGGTCCAACGCGCGTGCGCACGGCCAGAGGGGCCGGCCCGCATGAGCGCGCGCCCAGGGGGCGCGTGACCGGGCGGGCGCGCGGCCCGCGGCGTCGGCGTCCGCGCGCGCTCCCGAGCGAGGCCGTGTGGGCTGGGGAGGGATCGAGGCGGCGGCGGCGCCCCAGAGCTCAGGGGACGCGCGGGCCTCGCGCCGCGGGAGCCGGCCGCTGCGGAGGAGACCCCGCGTTCGCGGCCTGAGCGGGAGAGCCGGGCCAGGGGACTGTCGGCCTCCGAGGCCGCCGGCCTCCGAGTCCCTCCCGGGTGGCCGCCGCCCCTGGAGACTCGCCTTGACACGGGCCTAAATCGCGGCCAGGGACGCGTCGGGCCGGGTGGGGGACCCGCGTCCAGGCAGGTCCCGCCGCCCGATCGCCGGCCGGGCCCGGCGCCCACCCGCGCGCCTCGCGGGCCGGGCTCGGCGGGAGGGGTCGCCCGCGCCTGCGCCCCCAAGCCCGGGGCCGGAGCGGGAGGCGCGCCCCGCCTTCCCCGGGGCCCGGAGCGGCGGGAGCCGGGGAGCCCGCGCCGGAGAGCGCGGAGGAGGGAGGAGAAACTTTTGCCGCGGATCGCGGTCGGCCCTGCAGTGCCGGGGACCCCCGGGGACAGCGGGCGGACATGTCCTTCTTCAATTTCCGCAAGATCTTCAAGTTGGGGAGCGAGAAGAAGAAGAAGCAGTATGAGCACGTGAAGCGGGACCTGAACCCCGAAGAGTTTTGGGAGATCATAGGCGAGCTGGGCGACGGAGCCTTCGGGAAGGTGTACAAGGTGAGGGGCGCCCGCGGTGGGACAGCGGAGAGCGCGGCTGGCCGCTGGGTGCGGGTCTCCGCCCCTCCGCCCTTACCCTGCAGCGCGCTCCGCAGACGCGCGCGGGTGCTTTTTAGGGGGTCCTCTAAGGGGTCACGACGAAAATAGGGCCGGAGGTGAAGTAAAATGGGGCCTGCCTGTGGCTCCGGGAGGAAGGAGCGCTCGAGTCGGCGCGGTCAGCTCCGCCTGTCAAACTTCGGAGGGAAAGGCGGTGTTGGAAGGAGCCCCTGGAAAAGCCCAGAGTCACTTTTCAGGGATTCACTTGTGACATTTGGCTGTTTGCATTCCTCTCTCCTGTCTGTGTCTCTGTGTCTCTGTCTCTGTCTCTGTCTCTCTGTCTCTGTCTCTGTCTCTCTCTCTCTCTCTCTCTCTCTCTCTCTCTCTCTCTCTCTCTCTCTCTCTCTCTCTCTCTCCCTCTTTCCCCTCTCTCTCTCCTTCCCTCTCCTCTTGTCCTGTACCTCTGTTCCCTTCCCAGGGCATCCATAGCTAATCGTGTCCATCGCTAGTCCATAACCAGACTCTGGGGATGGGAGCAAAGTGATTGCCGCTTGCAGGCTCTTCTTGACAGCACCCTGGGACCCCGGGAGGCGTTTCTGATAGAAAAATTTCCCCAGGGCAACCTGCACCCGGTGCCAGTTTTTCCTGTGATTCCTGCCAGCTTCTAGATAGACTTCTGGTAGCCTAGCAGCCAGCAGCACCGGGCTGAAGAGTAATGATAATGATGACGCTGGTAATCATAGTAACACCTGTAGTAGACATACATGAATACGTGTTTATTTCAGCCGAAAGAGGTTTGATGTGTGAACCTGGAAGCCTTCATGCTAACTGTTTAATAAGGAGTGCATGAGTGATGTCACCGGAATATTTTCATCCTGAAGGGTGAGGTTTTTATGAGACACACTTTAGGAGGAAGAAAGCACAGGGTTGCCTAGAAGTGAAAACATAATTATGCGTATATGGGGCTGTGCAGTTTTTAACGCACTTTCACATGATTTGGATGTGGGGTAGGTTGCCGGTCTTTGGACTGAACGTTTCACAGCACTGGGAGAAAATGGCACACTTGAGTGGCTCAAATTTGAACTCGGGTCTTCCTACCCGTGTTTCCTATTGTTCCTCACCCCAGCGTGCATTGGTGGAAGTGATAGCTTTTCCCTTCCTTTCTCAACACAGGCACTCTCTGCCTGTGCCCCGCCTGGGATCCATCGCTGTTTCCTGTCCCTCTGGATGTTGTTCTCAGCTGAAGGAGTCAGTCCTTCCCCTGTGCTTTCAGAACACCTACTCAGCCCTCACTGCCCATGTTTTTACAGCGAACCAGGCACAACATCATGGTCCACGTTTTGGATCCTTCTGTTGAACTTTGCATATTCTCGGGCTTCCTTGAAAGAATGTGCACTAGCTCGATGAGTGCTGTCCAAGCTCTTGTATGTTTGGCAAGTTGACAAAGTGCATTGCCATTGCGGGAAGGTAAAGTTTGGATCTGAAGTCAGGGCTGTGGTGGCAAGCTCTGTCAGCACAGTGGGAGGCGAGCTCCCGGGAGTAAAGATTGTTTAAGTGTGGGCCGTCACAAAGCAGCTTGTGGACTTGGGCAGAGCGGGTGACTTCTCTGGAAAGCTTTCCATGTGGTTTTTGGAAAAGCATAGATTTCCCTACGCTTTTGTTTATGTTCCTTCACCTCTTAATATACTGTGACTATATTGTCCCTGCAAGGCAAGGATTTGCAAAAGCAAATCCTTAAGGTGTCTGTGTCTAGTAGTGAGTTGGAAGGTGATTAAGGACAATTTTTCATGGCATAAATGATTCTCAAAACACTATTTATTAAGAAACTGGCTTTGGAGTTGGGCTATGTTTCGTCTTCTTCAGTAGCAGCCTATGACCTTGGACATGTTATTAAGCATCTCATCTCTCACTTCAGTAAGACCGTTTCTCAGTATGTGAGAATTACAGGAGATAATAAAATAAATATCAGATAGAGAGGGAGTAGCTGGGTTTGGGGGGTTGTAACAAAAAACAACCTATATAAAGCGTTCAGCAAATGGTTGACGTTCCCATTAAACTTTCAGAGCTCATGGGAATAAATATAGGATGGAGCATGAAAAGGGACCTATGTACATGGTAGACTATATCCTGGGTGTGTTGTGATGCAGCTAGGTGTGTGGACCGATGTCTGAGAGCTTGTTCTTTGTGTACTCTTTCTGCAAAGTGAAACGTTGCTTCATATAGTGAGACATTAATTGAAAAAAATTTTTTTTTTGGTCACGCCTGGCTATGCTCAGGGGTTACTCCTGGCTCTTCGCTCAGGAATTACTCCTGGCGGTGCTCAGGGGACCATATGGGATGCTGGGAATCGAACCTGGGTCGGCTGTTGCAAGGCAAATGTCCTACCTGCTGGACTATCGCTCTGGCCCCATTAATTGAAATTTTTATGAAAAGTAAGAGACTTAATCTATGTTGACCAACATTATAAAATTGTGTTAGTGATAATTTGAGGACTGTCTGGGTGTGATATTTGGAAAGTCTGAGTATTTTTCTTCTGTTGCATTTTACTATTCTGTTTGCAGGGAATGGCTATGAGGGCTTGGAATCTGAGCATTTGCTTTGCAATGTGGCCCTGAGTTTCATGCCCAGCACCATAAAAAAATAAAACTATATCTCTAGGGAATGGGCTTTAGAGTCTTTTTTGTTATTGATGATTAGTATCATTTATTTATTTATTTTTTGCCTTTTTGGGTCACACCCAGCAATGCTCAGGGGTTACTCCTGGCTCTACACCCAGGAATTACTCCTGGTGGTGCTCGGGGGACCATGTGGGATGCCGGAATCGAACTCCAGGTTAGCTGCGTGGAGGCAAACGCCCTACCCATTGTGCTATCACTCCGGCCCTGATGATGAATATTATTTTATTCTTTTAAACATTAAGGTAGCATTGCATTCTAGCATTACATTTCTGAGCCTTTCAAAGAGAAGTTAAACTTAACTGACTCATTTGCCTCTTCCTAAAAATGTCCCCAAGGTTCTCTAAAAACTTAAAATTTTTAAGCTTCTTTCTGTGTATGTGGGAAAAATTATCATACATCAGATATGTTTTATGTAGGACTAGAAATAGAAAATGTTTCTGAAATTGATTCTGTTATTTGCTTACGGACTATTACAAAGATTTTAAATTATAAGTAAGCAATCATAGATAGTTTATTAGAAGCATTTTCATATACTTTGATTCCTTCTGCTTACTATTGCTATATGATTCTCTAAGTGACTTTCTTAGCTCAAAATTATTTATAGTTTTAAGTGTATTTTCTGCTTTTAATATGCTAATTGATGCAAATAAAAATATATGATCCTCTTCACGGTTTTCTTTGAGGGGGTGCATTACACGTTGGTTGTGCTCAGGCTTACTCCTGGCTCTGTGCTCAGGGAATCATCCTGGGCAGTGCTCAGGAGACCACGTGTGGTACTGGGGCTCAAATCGGAGTTAGCCACGTTCAAGGCGAGCCCCCAACGCTCTGTACCTCTTTGTCCCCACTAGACTTCACAGTTAAAAAAGGAATTTTTTTTTGATCAGCTGTATCCCTGCTCTCCTAAAGTGGGTTTTATTACTGCATTTTTTAAAAATGGCACTGATGGGTATGAGCCATTTGAAAAAATAGTGAATTTTTAATCTTTTGTTCTTTTTCCTTGGTTTTTTTGTTGGTGTACAACATCAGGAATTTCGGTGTTTAGGTGCACACCTCTGTTGTGTGTCTGATGCTCCCATCACCAAAGTTTCAGTGCCATGCCACCCTAAAGGGACACGTCGAGACTCTTCCCATCTGCTACCCTTTCCTCCAGGACACTGCCATAGATTTTATCCAGTGGAGGCTTGTTTAAGGTTAGCTTGCTTCTTTTGTTCATGTTCTGTATATGAATGAAAATATCAGCTTTTCTTGCTTTGTTAGTACAGTCATCACAAGAAACCATCCATTTTGTTCCAAAGGCACAAGTTTGTTTGTTTGTTTTGTTTTTGGGGCCACACCTGTCAATGCTCAGTGGTTACTCCTGGCTTTGATCACTGGTTACTCAGTGGATTACTCCTGTGTACCACCAGAAGGTAACCCTGCTGGTGGTGCACAGGACACTATGAAATGCCAGAGATTCAAACCTGGGTCATCTGTGTGCAGGCAAACACCCACCCTACTCTCTCCCTGGCCCCCAAAGGCACAGTTTTGTCTTTTTTTAAAATGTTAGAGTAATATTCTATTGAGTATATACCCCACAGTCCTTATTTAGTCACCTATAGAGGGACATTTATGTTGAGTCTGTGTTCTGGCTGATGTGAATGGTCCTGCTATAAGCAGCATTGTACAGATGTTCTTTTTTGGGGTGAGGGTCCCACACCCTGCTCTGCTCAGGACTTACTCCTGACTCTGTCCTGACGGCTAACTTCTGGCGGTGACCGTGGTATGTGGTGTCAGGGATTGGACCCGGGCAGTCTGCATGTGAAGTGAGTGTTTTGCCTGCTGTACTAGCTCTCAGACCCCCAAATGTTTTTTGAATACATGTTTTCATATTTGGATAAATTCCTAGGAGTGATAGGTGCTGGGTCATTATGGAATTTATAATTGTTTTAAAGGACTTTTCCAAACCATTTTTCCATAATTTTTATTTCTACCATTAGTATACCAGAGTTTGTTTCTGTCTCACGTCTTTGCCAATATGTTGATAAAAACAAACTTCATTCTTTAGGGAATTCCTGGCTCTCTGCAGGGGTTACTCTTGACTCTATGCTTGGGGTTGGCTTCCAAGGTGCGCAGGGAACCATGTGGTCATGGGGATTGCCAGGGCTCCTTTGGCGTACAGCGAATGCGCTCACCCCTTTTGAGCTCTGTCTTGCCTCATTTCCTATCTTTTCAATAGACCATTCTCATGGGTATGTGGTAATAGCTCATTATAGTTCTGATATGCATTTCCCAAATAATAAATGGTAGCATTTTTTCATGTGTACGGGTCATCTGTATTTTTAGAGAAGTCTTTGCCTGTTTTAAAAAAAATTGGGTTGTTTGCTTTTATTTGGTTATTGTTGATGGTTGTGTGAGTTCTTTATAGAATACATCCTCAGGTGGTAGTGATTTTGTCAGAACTCCCAAATCTTTCCCGTCTCGTCTGTAATTGGCCCTCTTCTCCCCGTGAAGGAGAATACTGTTTTACCTTTCAATATTAATTTCTTTATTGGCAGGGGGTGAGGACAAACTCAGCAGTGCTCGGGGCTTGCTCCTGGCTCTGTACTCAAGGATTATTACTCTTGACAGGCTTTGGGGGACCATACGGGGTACTGAGGATCACAAGGCAAGGGCCCTGTTACTGTGCTCTCGCTTGGGCCCCTAGTTACTAACTTGTTTATAGTTTGCATCTAGTTCTGTATTCCTAAATAGTGCAAGCTAAGAGTTATTTGTATGTACTTGCATTTTATGATCATAAATGGAATCATATTGAAGGTTTTCTTTTGTGTAAGATTTATTTGTGAGGTTCATCTTTGTTAGTACTTAGAGCTATAGTTAATTGTATTGTTGTATAGAATTCCTTTCTATAATAAGAATCAATGGTTATTTACCATTGTACTTTAATGAATGATATTGGTGGTGTTCCAGTTTGGGGCATTTGTATAACATATTGGTGAGTATGGTTATACATGAGTTTCACTAAGACTAAACTTCACGTGTATCACTTGTATCACTTATCTTCCCGTTGATCATCAATTTGCTCGAGCGGGCACCAGTAACATCTCCATATGTCCTGTCACATGCTAGTGTAGCCCAAGGGCATCTGCTAGCTCCAGGAACACAAAGAGCCTCAAACCATTCCATCAGGTCATGGGAATGAGGTCTATAATTGTTACTGGTACTTGGCATATCAAATACGACACTGGTAGCTTGCCAGGCTCTGCCGTGCGGGTGGCATACTCTTGTAGTCACCTCTAATCTCAAGCATTTTATTGATGAACCGCGCGACCGGGTTTGTGATCTGTGTTTCTTCTGGGTGGAGTTCTGACGAGAGGGGAGTCCAGATGTGGAAAATGGCAGCCCTCATGGTGTGGAGGGTCCTCTAGCTTCTTGCGAGGCTCTGCTGGGATGGCAGGTCAGGGCTAGAACCTGCCTTCCCTCCCTGGTGCCTCATGATCAGCTCGGCACAGAGAGCCACTAGCAGCTCTGCCCCATGTATGTGAGTCTCATACTAAAGTTTAAGACTAAACGTAAGGGTAGAATTTCTGAGTTATAGCGTAGTGTGTCTTTAATTTTACTAGGTGTTGCCAAAAAGTTATAGCATAGTGTATCTTTAATTTTAATAGCTTCTGCCAAACTATATCAATTTACATTTCTGCTGGCTGTGGATGAAAATTTTCTTTCTCTGTATACTTGCCAACATTTGGCATTTTGAGCAGTTTTAATTTGTTTTTGAGCCATATCTGATGGTGTTGCTCTGTGCTTAGGGGTCACTGCTGGTAGAGTTTATATGGTGTCAGGATCTAACTAGGTTAGCTAAATGCAAGCCAAGCACCTTACCCTATACTTTGCTCCGACCCTATCAGAAATTTTAAGTCTTTCTGGAAAGATAGTACAACAGGTAAGATAGTTGCCTTGCATGCAGCCGACCTGGATTTGATCTCCAGCATCAAATGCGATCCCCTGAGCCCATCAGGGGTGATTCCTGAGTCCAGAGCCAGGAGTAATCCCTGAACATTGCCAGGTGTGACTCAAAAACAGATGCTACTTTCATACTGCTTAGGGTTGCTCCCGCCCAGTGCCCTGGGGGTCATGCAATGCCCGCAACCCGAAATGGGGCTCCTGAGCCTAAAGCGTGCGCTCCAGCCCTTGGAACTACCTCCCTGGCCCTAGAGTATCTTTAAGAGGGACCGAATTATGGCTGGAGAGATGACCCAATGGGCTGAGTGCAAGCTTTGCCTGCCAGGAGCCCAGATTGGATCCCAGCCACCTCATAGTCCTCTGAGCCAGCCAGGAGTGACCCCTAACAAACTGTTGGGAGTAGCCTCAGCACAGCAGATGTGAACCTAAAAGTAAAGGGCGGGAATGTGGTTCAACGGTAGAGCACTGGCCTGTGTGAGACCCTGTTTTGTGTGGGACGGGGGGGAGAGAGAGGAGAAAACTTTCCCAGTGGCAGTCGACATTTCTCTGTTTTTAGTTTTGGTGCCACACCTGGTCGTGCTTGCTGGCTAGTCCTGACTCCTCAGTTGTATTTGTTTTTTAATTTTTTTTTGGGGGGGGGGGTCACACCCGGCAATGCTCAGGGGTTTCTCCTGGCTCTGCACTCAGGAATTACTCCTGGCGATGCTCGGGGACCATATGGGATGCGGGATTGAACCCGGCCGGCATGGGCCGGCTGCATGCAAGGCAAACGCCCTACCCGCTGGGCTATCCTCCGGCCCTCAGTTGTATTTGCTTGCGGGGATGTATTTTGTTCCTCATGTTGATGCTTGGAGTCTGTGTGGTGTCAGGTATCAAATCTGGGCATCCCACTGCAAACTGTGCTCTATTCCGTTGAGCTAGCTCTGGCCCCCAGACATTGTACCTTGTTGCCCCTCAGACATGGAGAGACGTCTTTACTGCTGGGTTACCTTAGTGTTGCTGCTCGTCAGGTGTTGTCTGTTGCCTGGGTGTTGTACTGCTGGCAGTGAGCTCTCAGTGCCAGGGAGGTGGGGTCAAAAACACCATGCAGTGCTCGGCCTCGCTGTGGAGGTCTGGTGAAGGTGAG
>JAJIBD010011705.1:0-53614 GCA_021461705.1 Cryptotis parvus | reverse complement strand
GTATTGTAGTACAGTTTGAAGTTGGGAAAGGTGATGCCTCCCACCTTCTTTTTCCCAAGGATGGCTTCAGCTATCCATGGACATTTATTATTCCATGCAAATTTCAGGAGTGTTTGGTCAATTTCTTTGAAGAATGTCATGGGTATCCATCCTTATAGGGACCGCATTGAATCTGTACAAAGATCTAGGGAGTATTACCATTTTGATAATTTTAATTCTCCCAATCCATGAGCAGGGAATGTGTCTCCATTTCCTCAGGTCCTCTTTTTATTTCTTGAAGCAGGGATTTATAGTTTCCTTTGTGTAGGTCCTTTACACTCTTAGTTAAGCTGAATTCCTAGGTATTTGATTTTCTGTGGCACAATTGTGAATGGGATAGTTTTCTTAATATCGCTTTCTTCTCTTTCGTTATTAGTATATAGGAAAGCCACTGACTTTTGGGGTATTGATTTTGTACCCTGCCCATTCTACTATAGGTATCTATTGTTTCTAGGAGCTTTTTCGGTAGGTGTTAAAACAGCATGGTATTGGCATAAAAAACAGACCTGTGGACCTATGGAATACAATTGAGTATCCTGACACCCATCCTCAAATACATGAACAATTAATCTTCGATAAAGGAGCAAAAAGTACAAAACGGAGCAAGGAAAGCCTCTTCAACAAGTGGTATTGGGAAAACTGGGCAGCTACATGTAAAAAAATGAATTTGGATCTCTGACTAACACCATGCACAAAAATCAGATCAAAATGGATTAAAGATCTCAATATCAGACCTGAATCCATAAAGTACATTGAAGAAAACATAGGAAAATCCCTCTATGACATTAAAGCTAAAGGCGTCTTCAAAGATTAAACGCCACTAACAAAGCAACTAGAACAAAGATAAACATATGGAACTACATGAAACTAAAATGCTTCTGCACCTCAAAAGAAACAGTGACCAAGATACAAAGGCAGTCCACAGAATGGGAAAGAATATTCACCCAATGCCCATCTGATAAGGGGTTAATATTCAGGATATATCAGGCACTGGTAGAACTTTACAAGAAGAAAACAAACAACCCCATCAAAAAATGGGGAGAAGAAATGAACAGAAACTCCGACAAGGAAGAAATTCGAATGGGCAAAAGACATGAAAAAATGCTCATCATCATTAATAATCACAGAGGTGCAAATCAAAACAACAATGAGATATCATCTCACACTACACAGACTGGCTCATATCCAAAAAGCAAGAACAACAAGTGCTGGCGTGGATGCAGGCAAAAGGGGACTCTCATTCATTGTTGGTGGGATGTCGACTGGTACAGCCTTTCTTGACACCTCACATCCCGTTATTCATCGATTTGCTCGAGAGTGGGAGCCAGTAACATTTCCATTTGACCCTATCACGTGCCAGTGTTGCCCAATGACACTGGCATTGAAAGCACTTTCTAGAAAACAATATGGACATTCCTCCAAAGACTAGAAATTGAGCTCCCATTTGACCCAGCCATACCACTCCTGGGAATATACCCAGGGAGGCCAGGCCAAAAACACACAGCAAACATCCATCTGTACTTTTTTTTCATACACCACTATTCACAATAACCAGAATCTGGAAACAACCAGAGTGCCCGGGAACTGATGACTGGATAAAGAAACTTTGGTATATCTACACAATGGAATACTATGCAGCTGTCAGGGGAAAGCAAAGTTATGAAATTTGCCTATAAATGGATGAACATGGAGAGAATCATACTGAGTGAAACTAGCCAGAGGTAAAAGAACAAATACAGAATGACTGCAACGGCCCCACGTGGAAGCAACCCATGGGGCTGACCTCCCGGTAAGGGCTCAGTCAGCCCCTGGCCGAGTCCCACATTGCTCCAAGGGTTCGTTCTGCAGTCGTGGTGACATTCTTACATAGTACTGATTTTAGGATCAGGTCCTTCCCAGGATCTTTCACATTTATATATTGTATACCAGTTCTAGGCAGGTTCTAACTGATATCGGCATCCCAGTAAGCCTAGCAAGAAGCCACAGCAACCCACACATCATGAGGTCAGTTAGTCTCAACATCCAAACTACAGTTTCTCAGAGCTCCACCCAAGAGAAAACCTGATCTTTCCCTTTAAGTTTCATCAGTAAATACTCAAGATGAGAGTCTTCTACTGAAAGTATACTACCTACACAGCAGAGCCTGGCAAGCTACCCGTGTTTTATTTGTTATGCCAAAAACAAGTAACAATTATGGACCTCAATTCCATGACCTGAAGAATGGTTTGTGGCGCTTTCTGTCCCTGGAGCAAGCAGATGCCCTTGGGGTTACACTTGCTTGCGACAGGACTTACCAGAGTGTTACTGGTGCCAGCTCGAGCAAATCAATGAACAACGGGAAGACAGTGAATACAATGATAAAAAATAGTATGATAACAATATCCAAGGCCAGACCAAAAATGGATTAGGAGGTTCTGTCAGTTGTTAAAACCTACTGCAAATGTGTGGGGAGTCAGAGGTTAGGCAATACAGAGAAAGGAACAGTGTAGTAATAATTATAGTAAATGATAACTGAGCATTGAAAGGAGGAAAAAGGATACATATAATAATCTCTAACTCACGTATTTCAAGCCACAGTGTGTAAAAGAAGGGGGAGAGAGGGAGGGAGAGAGGGAGAGAAAGAGAGAGAGAGAGAGAGAGAGAGAGAGAGAGAGAGAGAGAGAGGTAAAAATTGCCTGTTATAGGGGCGGAACAATAGTATAGCAGGTAGGGGCGTTTGCCTTGCATGCGGCCGGCCTATGCCGGCCTGGGTTCAATCCCGCGCATCCTATATGGTCCCCCGAGCACCGCTAGGAGTAATTTCTGAGTGCAGAGCCAGGAGTAGGCTCTGAGCATCACTGGGTTTTACCCAAAAAGCAAAAAAAAAAAATTGCCTGCTATAGACACAGGCTGGGGTGGGAATCATAGGACGTTGGTGGAGGGAAATGTGCACTGGTGGAGAGATGGGTGCTGGAACACAGTATGATTGAAACTCAAATATGAACAATTTTTTTAACTGTGTATCTCACGGTGGTATAATAAAAACTTAAAAAAAAATAACAAGTATTGGTAAGACTACTTTGGGCCCCTCATAGATTGTTGATGGAGATGTGAAAATGGTACAGCCACTTCAGAAAAACAATATGACCATTCTCCAAATTGCTAAACACATAGTTATCATATGACTTAGCAATTGCATTCCTAGACCTATGTAGGTAAGGAACAAGTCTACGACCATACAAAATTCTGTATAATTGATTACAACATAACCATTATTCATACCAGAAAGCAGAAACCATCAAAATTAATATCTATCAGCTAATGAGAGTTAATAACCAAAATACAATTTACTCATAAAATGGATTATTACTTGACTACAAGATTACAAGAATGGGATGAGACACAGATGTCCCTTGAAACCAAAAAAAAGACCATACATCACATGATTTCACTTATGTGTAACGTTCAAAATAGGCAAAATAGAACTCTTGGGAGGTGAGTAGACCAGATCTAAGAGGCAAAAAAAAAAAAAAAAAGTAATGGGGGAATGACTAGTAAAAGGTCTTGAGTTTCTTCAGGTGACGCTGAAATATCTGAAAAGTAGGTTTAGTGACAGTTGCACAAGTCTGTGAATACCACTGAACTGTACACTTCAAATAACTATGTTTTATGGTATTTGAAATCCATCTCACTAAAGCCATAGAAATTTGGGTTTGTTTTTTTTTTAAGCATCTAATATATAGTTCCTTCTGTATAAACTCAAACCCAACCTATAGTGTTTAGGTATGAGTAATTAGGTCTTAAACATAAAACAAAACCCAGAAACCGTCTGTCATAACAGTGCAGGTAGTAACTGACTTAAAGTTATGACTGGAAAGAGTAATCTTCTCGGCTGCTGACAATGTTTATTTCTTGGGTGGTGTTTCCACGAGCACTCACTGTGTAGTCATTCTTTAAGCTATGCACTTATGTTTCAATCACTTCTCTTCGTATGTCATATTTCTCTATTATAGGGTGCTCAAAAAAGCAAAATAAACTATAAATACTGCTAGAAAAATGCCGTCAAGAAATCAGAAAATGGAAGAGTGATAGATCAACTGCATAAAAAATTTAAACAAGGAAAGTGATAGCTATCAACACTGGCTCGGATTACAGAGAGAGAGGTGCTGCAAAATGATGTGGATAATAATGCAAATGGTAAGGCTGCAGGGCCGGTGTACAAAGAGCAAAGCCGCAAATATGTGCACACCCTGGGCGAGAATATCCACCCACATCCTACAAAAACAGTAAAAGACGTGAATAAAGGCTTGACCACAAGGATGCATGCACTAACATTATGTGACTTACAATAATTTTATGTGTGTTAGTAATTACAAAAGCTTATTCATCCATATATACTTATAGATCTATAATTGTAGCAATATATAATTAGAGCGTATAAATATATATAAATCTACAATTGCAACTAGATATATATATATAAACAGATCTATAAGTGCAATAATATTTACTGATATTAAAAAATTTTTAACTGTACCAAATTGAAAGTCATGATAAAACAGCAGATCTAATATTACTTTCTGTGAAAAACACACAAAGCAGATGTGGATGTTAGTTATATACCAAATTTGTTTGTAGTGGCTTTCTTCGGGAGCTTCAGATTAAGCACATTCTGATTTTCTTATGTTTTCCTAACTGATATTTTCTTTTTTTTTTTAATTTTATTTTATTATTTTCCCCCAAATATTATTACACCATTTTAGACATACAATTGAAAGATGCTCATGTAGAGTTCTGGTTCCACAGTGTCCCAACACCCATCCCTCCACCCAAACCCATCTCCCATCACCAATGTCCCCACCTCCCCCCCCGCCTCCCACACCTCAACTACTTGGCGGGTTCTGTATGTCGTTTCTCTCCTCTTTATGTCTACCCCCCTCCGCCAAACTTTCCTGGACATCGTGTGGAATGCAGTGCATTAAAAGACATCACTGTCTCCACTATTTTAATGGACCACGGCCCGATTGCGGCCGCGCGACCTGGGCTCAAACTGGTTTTTGCTCTGTTAATCTGCTCGTGAGGCAGTTTCCCAGCGTCCGGACAGCAAAAATGGTGGCTAGTGTGATGGGCGAGTCTCATCTGGCTGCTTCCGGGACCCCCCAGAGGTGAAGGGCCCACTCCCAAAACCCATCTGCCCTCCTGGGGGCCCCATAGTCAGCTGGGGCGGGCGAGCCGAGGTTCCAGCCTCCCCAAGCCGCTTGTGAGCCTAACTGATATTTTCAAACTATTCCATAATAAAGGAACGTATCACTTTAAAAAGAAATGAGGGTGCTGGAGAGCTGGCTCAAAGGGTTGCCAAACACTTAGCAAACAGAGGCGCAGGTCTGATCTACAGGCAGGCCAGTCCCCAAAGTTGTGCTGGGAGTGAACCTTCCTCCAGCACCACAGGTGTAGCCCCCTCCAAATACGGCCCAAAAAAAAAACTTCCACCAAAAAGGAAAGAAATGTGATAGTGTGTACCCTTAATATAATATGATAAAAGCAGAATTCTTTCTCCACAAAACCCACGAGAAAAAAAATCACTTAATTCAGTGTTCTTTAAAACTCATACATACATACATGAAAAACAAGAAAAACCAAAAGCACTCACAGGAAACCTAACACCTAAATCGAATATGGTAAACTGGATGCAATCCTGATTAAGATATTCTGGGGTTTTCCTGTAACTTTAAAATTATTTTAAAAGATAGTCTATTTCTAGGAAAAGAAAGTGTAGCATTTAATTTTTTTCACTTTTTCCATTTCAGGTGATTCAAAATGAATTATTTAGACTTGTTTGCATATTTATATATATGCACAGAGAGGAAAGATGAACAGGTTTGCTTTTTATTTTTTTTTAATTAAACATTTTATTATACCACCGTGAGATATACAATTACAATGTTGTTCATGATTGGAGGTTTCAGTCACATAGTGTTCCAGCACCCCGCCCTCCACCAGTGCCCATTTCCCACCACCAATGTCCCCCATTCCCTCCCCACTCCCATAGCCTGGCTAAATGGCAGGTTCTTTATCTCTTTTCTCTCTCCCACTCTCTCTTTTCCTTCTCTTACACATTGTGGGTTGCACTACATACACTTAGAAGCCATCATGTGCATTTTTTGCCTATATTTAATGCTCAGTTCTATGTTGGTGTCAGCCCTTTCGACATTTATTCACACATGTTCCCTTCTCTGTCTTACCTAACCTCTGACTCCCTCACGTTTGCAGTAATTTCCACTTTTGGTAAGACCACCTGATATATTTATGTCATGCAAATAAATGAAGTCATTCTATATCACTCTCTCTTCCCTTCTGACTAATTTCACTCAACATGATCCTTCCCATGTCCATCCATTTATAGGCAAATTTTATAACTTCATTTTTCCTAACAGCTGCATAGTATTCCATTGTATAGAGGTACCACAGTTTCTTTATCCAGTCATCAGTTCTAGGGCACTCTGGTTGTTTCCGGGTTCTGGCTATTGTGAATAGTGCTGCTATGAAAATAAAAGTGCGGATTGTGTTACCGCTGTGTGTTTTTGGCTTCCCAGGGTATATTCCCAGGAGTGGTATGGCTAGGTCAGGTTTGCTTTTTAAAAGATATTACAGGGCCAGAGAGATAGTACAGTGGGTAGGATTGTGCCTTGCATGTGGTCAACCCAGGTTGATTCCCATCATCCCATATGGTCCCCTAAGCATCACCAGGCAGGAGTGACTCTTGAGTGCAGAACCAAAGGTAAGCCCTGGACACAGCCAGATGTAGCTCAAAAACGAAAACACTAAGAATTGTTTCATCAAACTGTGCCATCTTTTTGGGGGGCAAGATGGATGGATCTACAGGTGAGTATATATAAACCATCAAATGGTCCAACTCATATGTAGAGAATAAGCAAGTGAAGCAAACTGGTAGAAAACTCAAAAGCTAGTTGCAACTAAACACAGTAAGTCCACACACTGTGCTATCCCCTTTCCCCACCCTACCTAGGATTAGCACACACCCTGTTTTAATCTCTCTACTTGAATGGCTAACATAGAGTTCCCACCCTGCTACCTGACTGGCTGACACAGAGTTCCCACCCTACTTTCCCCAACTTAAATATCCCTGTTCCATCTAATAAAGCCAAGTTATTCCCCCCAATATGGTTCATGGAGACTTCTTTGTGGGTGCTCTACCCTACCTCCTTTGTGGGTCTTCTACTCTCAAGATCTGGCCTCACCAGAAACATCAACTGCTATAATTACAAGGTTTATCTTTTGAAAAGCTGGATTGATTGAGCGCTATGGGGCTTTCGCTACAGAGGGAAAGCGAGATGGGTGAAATGGGTAAATGGGTCTTTTGGTGGTGATTGGCGCGGAGACACTGTTGGCAGTGGTTCCCATAGACATATAAAAGTAAGGTATTAAACTATACTCTTGAAATGTCACAATACTTTATGTGCCCGAGAACTGATGACTGGATAAAGAAACTGTGGTACGTCCTACACAACGGAATACTATGCAGCTGTTAGGAAAAACGGAGTTATGAAATTTGTCTATAAATGGATGGAAATGGAGAGGCTCATGTTGAGTGAAATTAACCAGAAGGAAAAAGACAGATAAGGAATCACTGCATTTATTTGCATGGAATAAATATATATACATATGTGTACATATAGGTATACACACATATACATACATACATACATACATACATACTATATATATTATGATACCAATATCCAAAAACATGAATCAGGAGGTCTTGTCAAAGGTGGAATCTACAAGTGTGTGGGAGTCACAGGTTAGGTAAGACAAAGAAGAGAACAGTGTGCTAATAATCGTTGAAACTGATAATACCAGCCCAGAACTGAACATGAACATAGGCAAAAAGATACACTGGATAACCTCTAAATGTATATATTGCAATCCACAATGTGTAAGAAGAGAGAGAGAGAGAGAGAGAGAGAGAGAGAGAGAGAGAGAGAGAGAAAGAACCTGCCATAGAGGCAGGCTAGGGGAGGAGGGTGGAATTGGGGTTATTAGTGGGGAAATGGGCACTGATGTGGGGATGGATGCTGGAACACTGACTAAAATCTGAACATGAACATCTTTGTAATTGTATATCTCACAGTTGTATAATAAAATATTTTTATAAAAAATTTCACAATACTTTAAACCAAGGAGAAATCAACAAACAAGGAGAAAATATCCCTCAACAAATAAAATTATATTTCTCCGCCACCACAAATAATCAAGGGTATTCCTTGTAATCAATCCACAACCTATTGATCAATAAGCACAACTTATTATTTCTTCCTGGGTAACATGTAGGGGTTGTCTTTTTCCTTAAGGGCATTATGCATAATTATAGACAAAACAGGTTGGACTGCTTTTAAAAGACTGTTTGATTGTGTTTTTCCTGGTGAATTTTGTCTGAGAAAACCTTCTTGTTATCTTTCATCTGAGTCCTGTTGTGTACAAATTATGTTGATGTGTTTTAGTTTGCTTTTAGGATTTTTGTTTTGTTGTTGCTTTTGGTTACACCAGCAGGGCTCAGGGCTTACCCCTCCTTCTGAGTTCAGGGATCACTCCTGGTCGGGCTTGGGGGACCATATGGAGTGTTGGAGATCCAATCGAGGTCAACCATGTGCAAGGCAAGGACCCTACCTGTTGTACTTACTACTCAGGCCACTGCTTTTACTTTTTGTTTCTTTTTCTTATTTCTTTATGTTTTGGTCCAGCTAGTTCTCAAAATGATTTTTCTTTAAGTTATTCTGAGAGCTGGGAGTCAGTAAATCAAGAGCTTGTTTGCTAAATTAGTGTCAAAATATAAGATGGAAGTTAACTTTGGACTATCTTTGTTTTTATTTTTGAAATTTTGAATTATTTCTCTTATTCTAATTTTGAAGAACAAAATGGATTGAGAAAACTTTTTAAAAATCTAATGCTAGAAACATATTTGGGGACAAAGAGGAATCTTTCTCTTCCTATTTCACAAACTCCCATTTCATACCCCAAATTTGACTTTACCAAAATTTAGTTAATAGATTTAACTTTTTCCGACATATGCACACTGTAATGTTTTTATTAAAAGTGCCATAATTATGTATAAACATATTTCATATAAAAATGTAGTGAGAAGAAAATAAGGGAATAAAGCTGTGCCATAGACTAAGGTGCACGCCATTTTTCTCTTCTATATCCTATAGAGTTATAGCTTACACATTTTTATTACATACTTTTATGAGATTAATTTGTGTACTGTTGAAAGATTGAGTTAACTTGTTCTATTTGATAATTATAATCTTTGTGTGTTTTGACTGTTCTTAATGTAAAGACACTGCACTGGGATTTGGAGAAAGACATGTACAAATGTAAAAATTTGCCTTCCTGATGAGACTCACAGACATGGGGCAGAGCTGCTACTGGCTCTCCCTGTGCCCAGCCACTCATGAGGTGCCCGGGAGGGATGGCAGGTTCTAGCCCTGGCCCGCCACACCAGCAGAGCCTTGCAACAAGCCAGACGACCCCTCAACCCCATGAGGACCTCCATTTTCCACATCCAGACTTCCCCCTCATCAGAACTCCACCCAGCAGACCAGCCTATCACAGCCCGGCTCATCGAGATCCACCCTGCAGCTGTCTTTTTTTAAATCCTGCCCAGGTATGCTTATCCAGAGACTCACAGACATGGGGCAGAGATGCTACTGGTTCTCCCTGTGCCCAGCCACTCACAAGGCGCCCAAGAGGGATGGCGGGTTCTAGCCCTGGCCCACCACCCCAGCAGAGCCTCGCAACAAGCCAGACAACCCCCACTCAATGAGGGCCTCTATTTTCCACATCCAGACTTCCCCTCATCAGAACTCCACCCAGCAGACCAGCCTATCACAGCCCAGCTCACGGCCAAGCAGCCACGCCTTTCATCAATAAATGCTGGATTTAGAGATGACTACAAGAGTATGCTACCATCGACGGCAGAGCCTGGCAAGCTACCCATATTGTATTTGATATGCCAGATACCAGTAACAATTATAGACCTCATTCCCATGACCTGATGGAATAGTTTGAGGCTCTTTATGTTCCTGGAGCAAGCAAGTGTCCTTGGGCTCTACTTGCATGAGATAGGAAATATGGAGATGTTACTGGTGCCCGCTCGAGCAAATTGATGATGAACGGGAGACAGTGTGATACAGTGTGATATATATATATATATATATATATATATATATATATAAAATACATACATATATATGCCAATTTACATAAATATCACGCATTTAAAACACTGGCAAATAGAATTATATCATACTAGAAAATACATCTCCTGTGTTATGAAATTGTGAATAAACTTTAAGCTGAAAGGTCTTACCATCCCACTAATACAGTACATATCCCTCCTTCCGCTTCTCACTGAACTGCTGTGACTGGGACATAGCAGGCACTCCTTGAAGAAGCCAAATCAGAGAGCAGAGAAAGTGCTTGCTAAAATAATTTTCTCTTTTTTTCCCCAAAAGGGAAAAAGTCAGCAGTGGTGACCAGTCTGCAGAGGCTCCTCTAAGTCAGTTCCCCTAAATCTAAACAAACTGTAGTTCCTTATGAAGCCTGCTGAGAAGACCAAAGGGAAAAGGCATTCCACTTGTTAAATGTTTATTATTCAAGCTTTGCAGCCAACTATAATAAGGGAAAGGGGAAACTGTCTGCTAGCCTCATGCACATTTAGCTACTCAAATGCCATGAAAGTGAAATGGAACACTGGAGCTGAACTCTGAAAATTTCCTAGGCAGCAGCTTGAGATAGGCAGAAGCTGAGAATAAAAGCTTGGACCCACCCTAACAATTGGGTCAGTGATTTGAAAGCAATTCAAGGCAAACAAGAATTAAAATTCTCCACCCTGAGAAAAGTGTTCCTTCTTTTTCTTAGAAGAGCCCTGCAGAGACATGGGTGCAAATCTTACTTCCTAAATCTACTCTCATATGACTCGGATATAGCCAACCTGTGTCTAGAATCCAGGGAGCACTTGCCTCGTATATAGCCAACCTGTGTCTAGAATCCAGGGAGGTCCCCTGAGTACTGCCATGAGTGATCTCTGAATGCAGAACCTAGAGTAAATCCTGAGAATAATTAGGTGTGGCCCAAAACAAAAACAAAAAAGAAATAAATCTACTCTCATTTTTATCTGAGAATAAACATTTTCTCTTTTTCCTCAAAGTCCAATTCAGTATTCCTAAACTGCTGGTGGGACGAACATACTATCTGCTCAACTTCTGTCCTCGTAGACTGTGTGGGGTAAACACCTCACTGACTGGTCTCTCCCTGCATTACTGTCCTGAGGTCCAAAGGGATGACATTCTTTTTACTGTACTGTGATAATGATATTACGCCACAAGTTTATTTTCTATAAACTTTTTAAAAATGAGATGATACTAACTGTGAGTACTAATAGAAAAGGGTAAGTAAAAGCAGACTACATAAACATGATGATAAAGTAAGTCTGTTTGAAGATACGAAATATATGTGTGTATATTGCATAATGTGATGGGCTGGACATGTAATGCGATTTGGAGACAACCGCTGGACTAGAGCCATTACCGACTGGATCCCACGGGATGTCAAAAGATCACGTGGCCGCCCACCTACAAGATGGTCAGACTTCCTTGTCAAGACCCTGAAGGAACGGTTTGAGGCTCTTCATATTCCTGAATCACCCAGATGCCATTGGGCTACATTGGCACGTGATAGGGTCCAATGGAAATATTACTGGCGCCCACTCGAGCAAATCGATGAATAACAGGATTCAAGTGATCAAGTGATTGCATAATGTAATATATGTGTGTATTATTAAATATGATATATATATATATATCACTTCACTTCACTTGTAACACTTGTCTTCCTGTTGTTCATCGATTTGCTCAAGTGGGCACAAGTAATGTCTCCATTTGTTGGGAATAAGGTCCATTATTGTTACTGTTTTTGGCAAAACGGCAGGCAAGTTCAATGAGCCAAAAGGCCCCCATATTGCTGTGGAAAGTCACCAAGGGCTTGTCATCACCCTCCCCCATCCAGCCTTGGGAAGAATATTTGGGCAAGTTCAGCCCGGCAGCCATGAAAAGTAACAGTTTCACTGCCCCTCCTGTTATCTAGAAACCGCTCAGTTGTAGGCAGGGCATACTGACGTTTAGAACATCAAGGGACATACCAATACAACCCATCTGTGCAACTTGAGCAATGTCTTTCTTTGAATCACGTTCTTTAAGTTTGCGCAGATTACGACGTGAATAGTGGCTATATAATCTAAAGCTTCCCCTTACTCGGGGTCTTGCTTTGGCCTGCGTGCCTGAGAGCTTGAGCCCAGCTAGCTGGCTTAATAAACTCCACTTTTGCATTACTGGTTGGTTTCTTTGTGATTCCTAAGAACTTGCAACTCTGGACCCTAACACTAATAGTCTGTCTTCTTGGGCAAGAGATTGCCTCTTCAACTCAGGTTTTCTCAGCTCTAAAATGATAATGGATCCAACGTTTTCCAAACAAGTGAGGCAGGATCGAAGACTTTTTATAAAGCATGTATTGAATTAGAAGTGAATTAATAATAGTAGCCACAGTTAAGTACCTAATAAGCACTAGAATATATTACAAAAGTTCCTTTACAATAATTATCTAACTTAATTTGGGCCAGTAGGGCATTTTCCTTGCACACAGCTGATATGGGTTCAATCCCTGCACCCCATATGGTCAACACGAGCACCTCCAGGAGTAATTCCTGAGCACAGAGCAAGGCATAACCCCTGAGCATCACAGTGTGACCTAAAAAAGCAAATAAATATCTAGCTGAATCCTTACTTTATAATCCTCAAGGATTAATCCAAACATCAAAGTATAATCTACTTAACAGAAAAGCCTGATAAGAAAATAGACTTAAGTCAAGAAATTTGTCTAGGGCCACCTGCCCCTCGAGGTGTTGCAGGTGTGGCTGTGGTGCCCAGCTGCATCAGCAGGTGGCAGACAGGAGATAGGCTTGTCTACACCCCCCCAGGGCTCTGCGTTGAGGGCCCTGGATGGTGGATGGTCTGACATAGGGAGAACAGTGTGCAGCCCAGCCACGCAAGAGGCTTAGATAACAAAGTAGGCTAAGACCAGGTCCTTCCCAGGATCTTTCACATCTGTACAACATAATGATCATTGTGGTTGTAACAAACTGGGGAGGTTGATGGGGAATGAGGAACTATAATGTCACATTAGAAATCATTACTGAATATACACATAGATAACTGTATCATAAACCGTAAAAGGCAAGTCACAAGGTATAGAAGAGAGAGAGAGAGAGAGAGAGAGAGAGAGAGAGAGAGAGAGAGAGAGAGAGAGAGAGAGGAGAGACTCAGACACATGGGGGGAGAACTGCCATCCAGCTCTCCCCTACCTAGCTCAGCCGACCATGAGGCTCCCAGGAGGCAAGATGGGTTTTGGGAGTGGGCCCATCACTTCTCTACAGAAGTAGAGGCCTCTGAAGCAGCCAGATGAGACTCTCTCACCATAATAGCCACGATTTTCATGGTCCGAAACCCACAGTTCATCAGAACCCACACAAGAGAGATGCTGATCTCAAGACGAGCTCAGAGCAGTAGAGTTCGAGCCCAGGTAGACAGCTCTCAGAGGTGGAAGTCAACGGGTATTCCTGGAGATGAAGCTGGGGTCCCCATTCCCTTCTATGACCCATCCCAGAGGCCTGGTGGCCCCGCCCATGATCTGCCTCCGGGGCTCTCAGCCATGATGCAGAGATTAAGAAGCTTGGGGGGAGGCTGTCATCCGGCTCTCCCCTAGCTCAGCTGACCATGAGGCTCCCAGGAGGCAAGATGGGTTTTGGGGGGGCCCATCACCTCTGTAGGGCCTCGGAAGAAGCTGGATGAGACTTGCTCACCATAATAGCCGCCATTTTTGTGGTCCAGACCTGGTACATCAAACTAGTGGAACCAATCATGTTCTAGAATATATTACAATCTACAATGTGTAAGAAAGGGAAGTGAGGGGCTAGAGCGATAGTCCATAATCCGGCGAGTAGGGCGTTTGGTTTGCACGCTGCGACAGCCCATGCCTGCCCAGGTTCAATCCCCGGCATCCCATATGGTCCTCCAAGCACCACCAGGAATAATTCCTTGGTGCAGAGTCAGGAGAAACCCCTGAGCATCACCAGTGTGACCCATAAAAAAGAAAAAAAAAGAAAGAAAGGTAACCGAGAAGGAGAGAGAGAGAGAGAGAGAGAGAGAGAGAGAAGAGAGAGAGAGAGAAAGAAAGGAGATAAAGAACCTGTCATGGAGGCAGGTTGGGAGAAGGGGAGGGAGGTGGGGACACTGGTGATGGGAGATGGGCAGGGGTGGAGGAATGGGTGTTGAAATACTGTAGAACCAAAATTCAAACATGAACATCTTGTAATTGTATATCTAACAGTGGTATAATAAAATATTTTTTAAAAATTTGTCTAAGGACATAAAGCTAATAGCAAATGGCAAAACCATGACTCCAAACAAAATCTGATGTTCTTTCTACTAGCTTCTCAGAATTAATTAATCTGGCTTAAAGAGGAAATGAGACACTCACAGCACCAAACTTTCCAGATGACTACACTGAAGTTTTAATATTTTTAAACTTTAAATTCGGGGACAGAGAAATAGTACAGGGGTTAAGGCATTTGCCTTGCAAACTGTTAACCCAGGTTCTATTCCCAGCACCCTTCCAGCCCTGCCAGGAGACATCTCTGAGTACAGAGCCAGAAGCAAGCCTGAGCACTGCTAGGTGTAACCCAAAAACAGAAAATCAAAAAGATTATGTAAATCTGCCTAAAAAATAAAATTCAGGAGACAGTTCAAGTGATACAGTACATGCCCAGAATGCGAATGACCTTGAGTTTAATCTCAGAACTATATGCCCCCACCCCAACCCCAGGAATACCGGGTGTGGTCCGGGTGGCTATTGTGTATTTATATATAGGAATGCATGTAGTGTGCACATATCACACATTCATCCTCTTTCGCTTTAATTAAGCAACAACTCGGAATCAAACTCGCAGACAAGCTGTTATGGATCATAGCCGCTTGTTTCTACTATTCCTCTCCCTGGGAAAGCTGAACTGTCTGGCGAAGCACTGGCAGTACCTCTCCCAACAGCCAGCCCCAGATGCTCTTTCCAGATAACTCAGAGACCGGAAACTGATTTTTAAAGGGCAGATGGATCCAGGATAAGAGACAGAACGTCATATAATCTAGTTCTGTCACTGGCTTCTTTCTTGCTCATTCTGATTTCTAGCTGTGAATATAGCTAAAGATTGACCTCCAGATAAACAGCCTTATTATTAAAAATTAACATCTTACTTCATGGTATCACTTCAGATTTCCATTTCTTGAATCCTCTCCTACTATTCTGGAAATAGATTCATATCGCTTCTCGGCCTTTTGGCTAAGATCAAGTGTGGAAATAGATTCATAAATATTAAAATATGTTGAAAGCCAATTTGTAGCGGCGAACCTTTCTGGGTATTTCTTATATATTTCTATACTTTTATTTAGCTAATGTGATACCTAATACACAATGGGTCGTTGTTACTCTCACAAAACAGTAATGATGGCAAATTCGGTCTTAGATTATAAAGTGAAAAAGTGGTATCATAAACCAAATGCATTTGCCAAAGTTATTCAGGTTGGAGTGACAGTAACGGGGTTCAGGCTTCTACCTTGCACATCAAAATCTACCCATTTTGATCCCCGGCACTGCATATGGTTCTCTAAGCAACGCCAGAAATGAGCCCAAGCACAGACAAGCACAGTCGTGAGCACAACCTGGTGTAGCCAAACCTCTCACTTGCCCTCCGCCCAAAAAGAAAGGCCTTCCTAAGCCAAGGCACAATAGACAGACAGACAGACAGATACACAGATATGTGTATCTATCTGTCATACAAAGATACATGTATCTAGATAAAAGAATATGGCCTTACCTAATCTAAGAATATACCTAATCTCAGTTGTAAACTTTACTTTGTATATATTAACTAAATTCATCTTCTTTACCTTATTGAAACTGATAAAAGAGCAGTTTAAAGGTAATACAGTAGCAATAACTGGGGTCTCTGTTCATTTTTATTCCAAGCAAAATTTATAATTTCATTAGAAATTACTAAAACTTACTAATGCCACATTCAAGAACCTCTAGTGAGTGGACCAGAGCAATAATACAGAGGGTAAGGCGCTTGCCTCATCACGCAGTTGATCCAGGTTTGACCCCTGCCACCACATAGAATTGCCTGAGTTGGGGCGGAGTGATAGTCCAGCAGGTAGGGCGTGTGCCGGCCCAGGTTCGATCCCCGGCATCCCATATGGTCCCCCAAGCACCGCCAAGAGTAATTCCTGAGTGCAGAGCCAGGAGAAACCTGAGGATTGCCGGGTGTGACCCCCAAAAAAAAAAAAAAAAAGCAAAGAATTGCCTGAGTCCCATCAGGACTGAACCCTCAGCACAGAGCCAGGAGTAAGCCCTGAGCACTACAGGGCTGATAAAAAAAAAATTAAAAAAAACCCTAGTCAGTTCATCACTACTCTCTTGGTGCCACTTATTTCCATTAGACAGCATAATAAATGTGGGTAATAAAGTGTTTTCTCGATACCTCGTTACTTTAGACTTCTTCCAGTTGCTTCTTTTGATCCCCAAATCCACATATGATTCAGTGAGCCCCACACTTAGCTCTCCTTCTGAGTCGTTAGGAAGTATTCCCAGCTTTTCAGCAGATTCATAGAGAGAAATTTCATCTTTTAGTTGTGCTACTTCTTCCTAAAACACAGAAGTGAAAATGATTTTCCAACATGAATGAATCAGCCACTCTCACTGTGCTTCAGATTTTATTTTCATAACCAAAAGAAGACAGAAGCTCTTCTTCAAACACCTGACCAACATGCATCAAAAAATAACTTCAAAGGGTGGGATTTGGCTCAAGTAGTAGAGCCTGTTTGAATACATGGGGCCGTGGATTCTATCCCTGGCACTGCACGATCCCCAACCTCCAGCACTGACAGCCTAATACCAACACACTAAGCACAACCAAGCATGGCCACACATCAAGTGACTTTGTGAGGGGCCAGAGCAATAGCAGAGCGGCTAGGGCGTTTGCCTTGCATGCAGCCGACCGGGTTCGATCCCCGGCATCCCATATGAGTCCCCCAAGCACCGCCAGGAGTAATTCCTGAGTATAGAACCAGGCGTAACCCTGAGCGTTGCTGGGTGTGACCCAAAAAAGAAAAAGAAGCAAATAACTTTGTGAGGGCCAGCAATGCACCATGTTTCCACGAAACTGGATGCATCAGTAGACCGATGAATGAAATTACAAATATTAGCAATTTTTCTCACACACTGTTGCTGACACCTTGTCCTCCAGTTAAAGCATTCCTTTTTTCTTAGGGAGAGGTGACAAGGAACGGGGTGGGGGTGTTTGAGTCATTCCTGGCAGTGCTCAGTGGATACTTCTGGCTTGGGACCATATGAGATTTCAGGGATTGGACCCAGGCTGGTCGCACGCAAGGCAAGCACCCTAACCACTGTTTTATCTCTCTGATCCTTTGTTTATGTTTTGGGGTGGAGGGATGAAGGGGATGGGTATTCTTTCTTTTTTCCTTGCTCACTAATACAGAGCAAACAGTCAAACAGTCAAACCAAACACACATAGGGGCGGGAGCGATAGCCCAGCGGGTAGGGCGTTGCCTTGCAAGCAGCTGGCCTGTGCCGGCCCGGGTTCGATCCCCGGCATCCCATATGGTCCCCTGAGCACCGCCAGGAGTAATTCCTGAGTGCAGAGCCAGGAGCAACCCCTGAGCATTGCCGGGTGTGACCCAAAAAAAAAAGCAAAAAAAAAAAAAAAAAAACAACACACATCAGTCAGCCAGCAGAGGTAATTCTGGAGGTTCTTCCTCCAGGGAAGTGTAAGCAGTACTGGAGAAGGTGATACAGCTGCAAGCCAATCAAAGACATCCCACAACTGGGGATAGAATAATCTTCTGGATAGGACTAAAAATGAAAGGACCAGCCCGGTGTTAGAGGGGGCAGACAGGCAGGAGCAGGAGTAGGGCCCCGGCTCTGCCGTTAGACCAACCCAGGCTTGACTGCCAAACTCGGGTGGAACCATGCAGAACTCTCCTAGGCCTGTTTGGATCCTACAATCCACCTCTCAGAGAGGAAAGGTCAGGGTCCAGAGAGGTGATGCAACCATGATCTAGTTCTGTAGCCAGAGGCTCTTCTGAGTGGTAACACTCACCTGCAAAGTCTTGTTCATGTTTTCACTCAGAGCAAGTGACTTCTGTGCTTGCAGCAGCTGTAGACGGACTTGAGATACCTCCTGTACTGAGCCTGTGGAGGAATCAGAACGCAGCAGATGTAAAGGGGTACAGACCTGTAGTCCGCGAAGGCTCTGAAAGGTAGAGGTGATATTACCTATCACCTTTTTAAGAGCATAAAGATATACCCAGTGGGACTTAGAAACAAAAGATCTGGTCAAAACACTTATTCCAAGACTTAACTAAGACTCCCAGATTATCTTTGGAAAATTGAAGACATGGGCCTCTGTGATGTTGCTTGGATTAGCCACATCAACAGACTTTAACAGGGGACAAGGTGATAGCAGAGTGGGTAGGGCATTTGTCCTGCATGCAACCGACCTGGGTTTAATCCCCAGCATCCCATATGGTCCCCAGAGCACCCCAGAAGTAATTTCTGAGAGTAGAGCCAGGATAACTCCTGAGTATTACCGGTATAATCCAAAAAGCCAAATTAAAAATAAAGTTAAAAAAGACCTTAATATCTTAACATACTTGGGGCCAGAGGGACAGCACAGCAGGTAGAGCATTTGCCTTGCATACGGCTGACCCGGGCTCGATCTCCAGCATCCCACATGGTCCCCAAGCACCTCCAGGAGTAATTCCTGCAGTGCAGAGCCAGGAGGAACCCTTGAGCATTGCCGGGTGTGACCCAAAAAAGCAAAAAAAAAAAAAAAGAAAAAAAACCCATCTTAACATACCAAAAGTCCTTAAGGCTAACATTCCAGCTCATAGAGAACCAAAGTGAAATATCTTTTGGAACCCATTTTACTGTGAAATAAGGAAAAGATGTGTGGCTGCCATTAGTTTCTTAATGTTTCATTTCTATCACCCCCATCCTCCACGTGTAAAGGAAATAGATGAAGACCTTGCTGCAGAAACTTTAGTAACCTCACATTTTTAATGTACTATGGTGGCTCCCATTTCCAAGGACTTTATTGAGTTTCCTCAAAAGAAAAAGTGCATCTGGGAAATGGTTAAGTGAAGGAATAAAGGCATATTATGCAAACAAAAAATCAAAAAAACAAAAAACAAAAACAAAAAAAAAATCCTATGTTTAAAATGTTTAATGGCCATAAAAGAAATTCCCTGAATATTAAACAAAATAAATGTATTACAATACAAAAAGGTCAGAAAAGGAAACCCTAAAGAGGATGGACCAAATTCTGCCCCAATAAAACACATACAAACATATATTTAGGCAGTCTTTGACCTTAGTACTTTCAACCTTGAAATAACAGCCTGTACTGGCTTTCGGATGCCAGTGTGACTTCCACATACCAGCTGATAACCATTGAGCTATTTTTACAGGGTGAGCTATTTCATCCAACAGGGCAGTTCAATCAATAGTGCAATTGTATAAACATTGATTATGCTATTGCCTTCTATTCTAAAATAATTTATAAAAATAAGAGAGATACTGCTGAAATTAAGAAGCATCTGTCTCAAATGTAATACCATGGGGATTATTCTAGAAACGTTAAGCATGAACAAAAATGTGGTAGGTGGGTGATTAGTTGACAGTGAGCAGGGGACAACATGAAAGTCATCAGAGAGACAGTACAAGGGTTAAGGTGCAGGCCTCGCGCATCCAACCTGAAGGGTGCAATCCTGGAAGCCACTGAATACCACCGGTGCAGTTTCGGAGGTCCCTGAATATTGGGGTGGCACAGGTAACCCCAATACCACAGGGCCAAGCAGCACTGCACCCGCAGACCCTTATATTGAGCCACCACCCCAAATGGCCAAGAACTACAGGCAGGGACCCCCAGTCCTCCTGAGCACTGCGTACAAGCCCTCTCCCCACCATAAAAATGAAAAGTTGTACAAAACACTAGAACTATATAATCAAAGTCAAGCCTGAAAAGCAAATATAATGAGATTTCACAACTGTTTCCAGCTTTCAGTCATGAAAGTAAGGATGTGCTCTACTTCATAACATATTTTATTGTTCTATTCTTGCCCATTCAGCTTTCTATGCTTTCAAAAACGTAGCCTCTACAAAATATAGCCTCTGCCGCCTATCTGTATATCTATTTCATCTGAGGGAAAAATTTCAAATGTTAACAATGGCAACCCCTGCGTGAGTGGGATCACTGGTTTTTTTTTACACTTTATATTTGTGTGTACTTTTCAAGTAATCTAAGGAAAATGCTCTATACTTTTATACATGTACAATCAAACTATTCAAACAAAACACTGTCACCAATTACCTTCTTTCTGACTTCTGGATTTTTACAATTAACTGACTCTACCACCTTTTTGTCTGTGTGGTGGATGCCTTCTGGGGAGACAGCAGCGTAGCCAAGCACCCACCTGACTGCAGCAAGTTGGCACACTGCTTCTGGCTCTCCTCAAGACTTCTGGTCAACCTGTTAATAATCTCAGTCTTTTCTAAGTTGGTGGCATCTTGATTCCTTTCCAGTTGTTTCACTTGGTCTTTCAAACGACAGCAAATGTTTTCCTAAATAGATAAAATATCCGAGAAGTCACTGGCACGATCAGTTACCAAATCTTAAACAATCAAGGCTGAACAATTGCACAAGGGTACCGTCCTACTGTAAGGTCAGGTGAACAGGACCACAATCAGGAAAACAAATGGACCCGATCAGGAGAGTGTCATCAACTTCTCAATCTGTAGTTGTTTCTTTCTAAATTATGCAGACAAATGTTGAATTGGATCATTTCTCAAGTACTTTCCTGCTTAATGTTCACAAGAAGCTATTATTCTAAAATTAGGTTTTATTCAGGTCGAAGGAAATGTGCTACATTCCTATTTGCATTGTACACTGCCAGTAGAAGTGTTTGTATACATAGTTAGGTGGGCCATTTGAACCTTGGAATTTGTATCCCCAGGTAGCAAGGATACACAGATAACAAAAGGAAAATTATCCTATCTTCAACAGCTAAAAGCTCACTCTAGCCTGAGCAGCAAAAATAACTTCCTATTCTGAACTCAGTTTAAACTCGATTTGTTTATCTGTTGTGTTCTTCCATCTAACTTTTTACTTGTTTCTCTTTATTTCTCTTTATAATCTCTCTGAAACTGCTTGTATGGAGGTTGCAAAGAAAAAAATTGGAAATAAATTTTTAACCAAAAATTGTGTGCATGTACTCGCATGTACCTACACAAAGGAAACATATGGGCATATATGTAATAAGAGCTTGTGTGAAATATATTTGTTTCTTCAAAGAGAAAATGTACTGGTGGGTAATGAGCCATGGAGCCCCCGTGCCTAGGTGAACAAATGGTTATAGGGGAGCAAGGCATGTGGCTTAAGTCGAGAGTTCCAGCCTTATATGTTCATGGCTCTGTGTTCAATCCTTGGCACCTGGATGTGCTGCCAAAAAGCTACCGGGCTGTCTTCAAAGCAAACGGCAGAGGATGAGAAAAGCATTAGAGTGAAATAAAGTAATTGGCTGAAGTTCCCAGAATAACCAGAAGAAAATAAATACCTGTAGGAAAGAAGTTTCAAGAAAGAATTTGGAAGCAGAGAGAAGGCATTTGGGACCTGATACATAGGATAGGGTCAATTGGACCCTTTAATCCGAAAAATGCCTTCAGGATACTAATGTAAGACAAACTAACAGAATTGTCCCTAAACAGAAAAAAGGGGCAAACTCTGGCTATTATCCTCTGCTGACCTGAAACTTCATGTGCACTTTATATCCTATTTCATAATGCATTCATGTTTGCTTTAAATACTTTCTCAAAATTTTTTGCAAAATAAAGCTTTAAGGAAAAAAATGTTTTTCAGAAATTGTTTCGTTTTATTCAACACTGCAAACCTTTGGTACGTCATTGATTCTGTCCAGGCCAACATGAGAAGCATGCTTGAGAAGCACCAGTGTAACATGACAAACACAGTGAATACTATAATATTAATGATAATGTGAACATGCGTACAAAAAAACTGGAGAAACAAGTCACATTTTTTTTTCTTGCATCATACCCAGTGATGCTCAGGGGTTACTGCTGGTAACTCTGCACTCAGGAATTACTCCTGGTTGTGCTCAGGGGACCATATGGGATGCCAGGGATTGAACCTGAGTTGGCGTGGCAAGGCAAATGCCCTCCCCCTCTGCACTATCACTACCGGCCCCAAAAGTCACATTTTTATACTTAGGAGATCACAATAGTTTTTAAAGAGATTGGGAACTGGCAAATGAAGTGTAATAACGGTAAATCTAAAAGGCATAGATTTACCATTCACAGAAAAAGGCAGCCTGCAAAAAATATGACTATATACAGTAATTTCTTAAACCATGTTGTTTCCAATTCACAAGTTCACAGAAACAGATTATACTCATAAAACTGTGCAGCCTAAGTACTAAAAACACAAAACTTCAAAATGAATGTTACTATGTTTAACAAATGACACAAAACAAAATGAACAATGCAATGATGATTAGCTGCTCAAGTAAGAACATGCAAGACAAGACATAAATCTTTCTGAGACAAGCATGGTAGCAAAGAGATAATAGCTGAACATCCGAAAGCAAAGAGAACCAAACAATATTATGGTGCGTGGGGAAAATGAGAATTTGGTCACACACGTGTCTATTGCAAATCTCATGACAAGAGAAATACAGACTTTAAACATAACATTAAAAAATAAAATGCAGAAAAAAAAATCTGGTAAAGATGGTGATACAGGAAGCCAGAGTGATAGTACAGGGGGTAGGGTGTTTGCCTTGCATGTGGCCGACCTGGGTTCAATCCCTGGTATCCCTTATGGTTCCCTAAGCACCGCCAGGAGTAATTCCTGAGTGCAGAGCCAGGAGCAACCCCTGAGCATTTTGCCAGGTGTGACCCAAAAAAGTTAAAAAAAAAAAAAGGTGACATAGATATCCTACTTCCAAAGCTGAAGATTCAACAAAGATCAGGCTGAAGAAACTTTTTTTTTTATTTTGGGGTCATGCCAACATAGGCACAAGAATTATGCCAAGCTCTATGCCCAGAGATCATTCCTGGAGGGAGCTGATAAGACCATGTGGGGCACCGGTACTGAATGCAGGTCAGAGCAAGCCAAAGCCTTACCCACTATGCCTTTCTCTCCAGCCCCTGAAAAAAATGCCATCATAAAGATAAACGATGGCAGGTTTCTTTTTGGTGGTTCAAAAAGAAATCAAGAACTTCTTAAGGGTCTAACATTGCAATTCTGAAAACAGAAGAAGGTAGAAGCCAATAGTTTGGAGAGAAAAATCTTCGATCATGTCTAACCTATAAATAAGAGGCACCGAGACAGTATGGAGAAGGTCTTAGAGACAGAACCAAAGGGTCTGTCATTCTCTAAGTTAAATTCCATTTATCATCTCTGCCACACTAAGAAAAAAAACACAGAGGAACTCAGGTCAAAGTATAAAAAAAAAGCTAAAATATGTGTGTTTGCGATCTTTTCTACCCAGAAAAGAAAATGGCTTAAAGATGGCTAAGGAAAACATTAGATGAATAATGCAGTTCTTCTACAAACCATATTGTCTCAAAATACACTAATTAGATAATGTTTTAAAAACAAACTATATCAAAGATCACTGCTTCTTGCATTGGATAGAATTAGGCAATCCTTATGCTGAATTTTCTTTCAAAATATAATGAAATATACATACAGCCTATTTACATCATGATGTTTATCAATTGTTCAATAAAAGTTTATTAAAGAAACGGAATAATATGAGCCTACTCAACAAGTGGGCCTTTCCATTAAAAACAACATTTTTTATAAGGAGAGATGTTCAACCTTTCGTATGGGGAGTTATGAACATCTTGAAAAAAATCTGCATAAACTTTAAAGAAAAAAAACTGCATTTGGGGGCCAAGAAGATGACTCAAAGGGTGGGAGCCCAGGCTTTTTTTTCCTGCTTTTTGGGTCACACCCGGCAATGCTCAGGGGTTACTCCTGGCTCTGCACTCAGGGATTACTCCTGGCACTGCTCGGGGGGCTATGTGGGATGCCGGGATCAAACCTGGGTCAGCTGTATGCAAGGCAAACGCCCTACCCGCTGTGCTATGGCTCTACCCGCTGTGCTATGGCTCAGGCCCACTGTACTATCACTCTGGCCTCTGGAGCACAGGCTTTGCATGCTAGTATCTTGAATTTTAACCCCAGACTCACCACATGATCTTTTAGAACTATGGGAGCAAATCCTGAGCACCACTGGCTGTGGCCCCAAAATAGAAATGTGGTCACTAACGCCCAAAAGCAAAGCATAGCCACAGTTTCTAAGATTTGTCACCTCACTGGACCCTAGCTATGACTGTCTTAGGACCTGCTAGGTTACAAATCTGTAAGTGTCCAAAGTCTCTATGTGCAAGCATGTAGGCTATTAACACAGAAACATTCGCACACACTTGTGTGTGGATGCACAAGTGCTACTCAGATCCTAGACACTAGCAAATACATTGCGGCTTCCTGAAAAAACACGACACTCGCACCTCACTATTTTCCAAGAATGTTTTACTTTTTATCCATCTTCCCAATAGAGTGTAGTTGGAAAAGGTTTCTATGACACAAAATATTTTATACCTCTTTTATAAAACAGCAAAGGGGAAAATATAGTGCATGTATATATATATGTATGTACATACCCTTTGTGTTTACACGACACTTGCACTTTCCTGATTCCAGAGTTATCTCCCGAGCTCCTGCTTGCCACTTATAACTCCTCCCCAATTGGGAATCTCAATTTGATTCTGAAATAAAGTGACTTGAGTGTTTTGTTTGTGGGCCACACTCACTGTGCTTAGGGCTTACTGCTAGCTCTGTGCTCAGGGATCACACTCAATGGTGTTAGGGGACAATACATGGTGCTGAGTCTTGAGCCCTGGTTAGCCACACGAAAAGCAATCTACGATTCTATCTCCCTGATCCCCTGGATAGACATTTTATTTTAATAATTTTGAGTAGGACTAGGGAAGTGGCTCAGTGATAGGGCACATCTTTGCATGTGCAAAGCGTGACCTCAACCTGACACCCGCAAGGTTTCCCAAGCAGCACCAGGTATGGCACTGGCCACCTGAATGTGACCAACACCTAAGGACCAAATACTTCTGGGGCAACTGAGAGCAAATTTACAACACAAAATAGATAGCTTAAGAAACAACCCCAGAAAGAAAACATAAGAACATCAGAATCTTCACTATGTGGAGCAGTTATAAAACTAGATGCAGAGGTTAACTGTATAGCAGTTATAAAATTACATACAGAGATTACCATCCAGACCGTATTAATTGGGAAAAAAACAGGTAGAGAGCTCAGAAAGCTAAGCACACGCTTTGCATTTAGAGGTCTGGGTTTTACCTCTGCCTGACACTACATGATCCTCTGACTTGCAAAACTTCCAAGCACAGAGCTAGGAGTAACCCACCGGTGTGGCTCAAAAAATGTCCAGGTGGGGCTCAAAAAAAAAAAAAAATCAAGAACAAAATTAAATTCAAAACCAGTCATAAAATTTCACAGCAGAAGAAGACCTTATCAATACCCTCAATGTATGGTCCAAGAGTTTAAAGCCAGGTCAGTACAGAATCAAGACTAGAATTTGATGTTCTAGTCTAAGATTTACCTATTGAAGGGAGCAGGATGTGGGAGGCAAGGAAGAGACTGGAGTGGGTACGTGGTTGACCAAGCTATGAACTGCTACCCGTTCTCTCCCTCATGAAACTGTCTGCGTCAGCGGAGATGGAGCGATCCCCAACGCAGCACCCAACTCCATTCCTCATCGGCCAGAAAGGAGCACTCTCAAAGGCCAACTCCAAGCTATTATAAAATGCAAACCAAAACTATGATACTTAAATTCCTTCAATTAAAAATACTAAAATGGCTTAGTTTCTAAACATCTAGACTTTTTAATAATTTCGCAGTGCTTTTGTCTTTTCCCAAATATATATATTTAATCAGGTAATGAATATAAATATACATATACATATATTCATTACCTCATTAAAATCACATTATATGTACGTGTGTGTGTGTGTGTGTGTGTGTGTGTGTGTGTGTGTGTGTGTGTGTGTGTGTGTGTGTGTGACATAGGAGTTTAGCCCAAGGAAGACCACATGGCCCCCGAGCATCTCCCGGGAGAGTGGCCCGCTGAGCACAGAGTCAAGGTATGGCACAAAACAAACAAGGAAAAGAAACCTAGTAAAAACTCAATGTACACAAAAATGGTACATAAACAATTATTAATGCTGGTAACAAAGTCTTATATAGCCTCACATAAATCATGGAAAGTTAGAGGCAACTGTATGCATAAAAAAACCCAAATCAGAACAAATTTTAAGTGTAGTGGATTTTCCAGACCCTCCCAACTTATTTTTCTCCTCTATTTCCTTGGGTTAAATTGGCTCTAAAATTACATTAAGAAAAATGCACTGTGCAACTCTGTTATTTTCAGTCATGTTTTACCTGAAGGCTCTGTAGCACAAGCAAACCCACCATCTGAAGCACCCTCCACTTACAACATTCTGGTCCCCTTGGGGTCAAAATAATAAACACTGAATGCTTTTAGGTCAGACTTTCTTCCTCTTTTTATTTATGATACTAGTCTCAAAATAAATTCTTCTGTTCCAAGAGCCACTTTGAGACAACCTTTACCAACGGGTTAATGACCAAATTCTGGGAGAAAGAAAGTTTTGTCACTTGCTAATTCCTAGGAAGACTCTCAAGTTCTGGCTAGTTCTCAGAACACTCATTCCTTTTAGTCTGGATTTATTCTAGAGTGATGGGAACAACATGTACAAAGACCCTATCAATAACGGAACTTGGTTCATGTGAAAACGGAGAAAGTGCTATTGAATTCTAGAGGAAGAGTAATGATTTCCAAATTATGCTTTTGGGACAGATTCCTAGATAAAAGACTTTGAAGATTTACTCACGAAGACCTACTGCTACCACCCCAATTTCCTATCTGACAAACCACCGGATGCCAGTTCCACAAAAATAACCAGTTAGCGACTGAGAATCGTGAGTGGCTTGATCGCCCCAACCTGCTCTTTCAGTGCAGAGACTGTGCTGTCCAGGTTGCTCTGCAAGGTCGACACTTGCTGCTCATACTTCTTCGTGAGTCCGTTAACGATGCCCTCGTGCTGCTCTCGGGCCCGCTGAAGGGACTCAGAGTGGCGAAGCTCCAGCAGCTGCTGCTTCATGCTTTCCAGGGCCACTTCAGTGGTTCTGGACTTCTTAATTATCTAGTAAGTACAAACAGGACATGCATGTTTACCAGGGTTGACTCTGATGATGAGTAACTCTAAAAATCAACCAGCCTCTCCAAGAGGAGAGAAGCGGGCTTTCCTCAGGGCAGCTCTAGCTCCTTAAGACTTCCTTAGCTGGGGGGACAGGAGAGAGGACACTGCTTAAGGCACTTGCCACCAAGCCCAGCTCAAACGCTAGGGCTGCACACTGGTACGGAGCCAGCAGAAGCTCTGAGCACCAGCGGGTGTGTCCCCTTGCTCCTTCCCTCAAAGATGGATTTTCCGAGCTGGGAACCACCAGGCCCAGGGTTGCCAGGAACATTATTCACTGAAGGGAAAAAACAAAACAAAATTGGTAGTCACCGAGGAGAGTAAGGAAGGATTTGATGCAGCATGATGGTGGTGGGGGTGTCTGGCATGTATCTGCTGCTATGGTAATGCTTCCCAACCTTCTCACAGGAGTCAATTGTTAGGTCATAAAAATGACTGCTTTGGGGTTACAGAGACAGTACAGTGCATAGGGTGCTTGCCCTGCACTCAGCCAACCCGGGTTCAATCACCAGCATCCCATGTGGTCCCTGAGCAGCTAATTCCTGTGTGCAGAGCCAGGAGTAACACCTGAGCATCATGCAGCTTTTTGGCGGACCCAAACCAAAAATTATTCTGCTTCATTGGATATAGGCAAAAGGATATACATGATAACCCTTAAATGTATGTAGGGCAAATCATAATGTGAAAAGAAGGGAGAGAGAGAGGAGAGAGAGGAGAGAGAGGAGAGACAAAGAAGAAAGAAAGAAAAGAAAGAAAAGAGAGAAAGAGAGAAGGAAGGAAGAGAAGAAAGGAAGGAGGGAGGGAGGGGAGGGAGGGAGGAGGGAGGGAGGGAGGGAGGAGGGAGGGAAGGAAGGAGGGAGGAAGGAAGGAGGGAGGGAGGGAGGAAGGAAGGGAGGGAGGAAGGAGGAGGAGGAGGGGGGGGGGGGAGGGGGGGGGGGGGGGGGGGGGGGGGGGGGGGGGGGGGGGGGGGGGGGGGGGGGGGGGGGGGGGGGGGGGGGGGGGGGGGGGGGGGGGGGGGGGGGGGGGGGGGGGGGGGAGGAAGGAGGAGGAAGGGAAGGAAGGAAAGGAAGGAAGGAAGGAAGGAAGGAAGGAAGGAAGGAAGGAAGGAAGGAAAGAAAAAGGCAGGCAGGGAAGGGGGAGGGAATCGGGGACATTGGTGGTGGGAAGTGGGCAGGTGGAGAGATAGGTGCTGGAACACTGTATGACCGAAACCCAAACATGAACATCTTTGTAATTGTTTATCTTACAGTGGTATAATAAAATAAAATTTAAAAATAAATAAATATAATAAGAAAAAAAAATTTTAATGACTGTTTCTTTACAGTCTCTGTTAACCTGTCAGGAGTCACTTCCTAAAAGTTTTAGAAGCACTTAACTATAGAGTTGCGGCACAAGATCCTACGAGGGTACAAACAGCTCCCCAGAGGTCTTTGGCCTATTCCCCGAAACTGTGCAGATCTGATGTTCCAGGGGAAGGGAACAAGAAAGCTGCAGCCCTCACTGAATTTGCTAATCAGATAAACTGAAAAGATTACCTGGATTTTTTTCTTTTTGGGTCATACCAGGAAATGCTCTGGCATTACTCCTTGCTCTGCACTCAGGAATTACTCCTGGCGGGGCTCGAACCTGGGTCAGTCCTGAGCAAGGCCAAAGCCCTACCAACTATACTATCGCTCTGGCAATAGTAGAATCTAAATTATAATCTAGGATAATCTAGATTATAATCTAGGATAATTATCTAGGATAATCTAGATTGTCTAGATAAACCCAATATACACATGCTGGTCATATAAACGAAGAAAATTGAGGCAGAAAAGTCTACATCAGTGACTACTGACTCAAAAGATGGAAACTGGCCACAAGGCAAGGAATGCAGAGCAGCTCGACATTGAAAGGCGGATCCTCCCGAGCGGCTCCTAAGGGCAACCTAGCCCTGCTGACACCTGGGGCTTCCGGTTCAGTGACACTCATGCCAGTCTTCTGATCCAAGGCAGGAGATAAGAAATTCATGCTGTTTTAAAGCATTAAATCTGTGACAAACTGTTACAGAAATAAGAAACCAATACACTGGGTGATTCTGTGGCTTTTTTTCTGTTTTAATGCCACTTTATTTTCTATAACAGAATTTCTAATTTTAAAAGACTACGAAGTTATAACCTACTACATAACAATTCAAAGCTTTAATAACTTTCATCAGTTCTTAAAAAAGTTCAAAAGCAGGGACCAGGAGAAGTAGACTACGCAACTGACCCTGATTGAATCCCCCAACAGTGCACATGCTCCTCTAGGCATAGAGCCGGGAGTACCAGTGGGTATGGCCCAAAATTCCATTTAGGTATATGGTAATAGTTTGTTATTAAAATATCAAAATTATTAGCCATAGTAGAGGGGTTAAGAACTAGAACTAGACTATTATTGAACTAGAGCTAGCCACATTCCTTGCATGTGGCTAGCTCTAGCTCAATCCCTGGCAGCACATGTTCCCCTGAGCAGAGCCAGCTACAGCCATAGTGGCCCAAGCACTTGCCAGGGTTACTCAGGTAATCCGTGTCACCACAAGGTCCTCATAGCACCATATCTTCAGGCCTTCATGTTGAACTGCCAGCCCAGTTAGCCAAGAATCACTGGGAGAGTCCCTAGACCTCCTGAGCAGAGCTTGGCAAATCCCACCCTCAACCACCTTTCCGCTATTAAAAAAAAAAAAAAAACTTAAGAGTTTTTGTTTGGGGCACCTAAACAATAGCACAGCAGGTAGGGCGTTTGCCTTGTGTGCGGCCGACCCAGGTTAGATCCCGGCATCCCATAAGGTCCCCGAGCACCACCAGGAGCAATTCCTGAGCAAAGAGCCAGGAATAATCCCTGAACATTGCCAGTTGTGACCCAAAAAAGAAAAAAAAAAAAAGTTTTTGTTTGGAAGCCAGAGCGATAGCACAGCGGGTAGGACATTTGCCTTGCATGCAGCCCACCCGGGTTGGATCCCTGGCATCCTAAATGGTTCCCCCAAGCACCGCCAGGAGCAGTTACTGAGTGCAGAGTCAGGAGTAACCCCTGAGTATTGCTGGATGTGACCCAAACCAAAAAAATGGGGGGGAGGGAGGAGGGAGGGAGGGATGGATGCATGGATGCATGGATGGATGGATGGATAAATAAATAAATTGATGGATGGATGGATAGATAGATAGATAGATAGAGAGAGAGAGAGAGAGAGAGAGAGAGAGGTTTTTGTTTGTTATTTTTTGTGCCACACCTGGCTGTGCTCAGGGCTTTCTCCTGGTTTTGAGCTCAAAGATCACTCCTGGTGAGCTCAGGGAGACCACCTGGAATGTCAGGGATTGAATCCAGGTCAGCCACAAGCAAGGCAAACACCCTACCCACTGTACTATACCTGAGTATCACTCAGTTTGGACAAAAGAAAATAATAATAACAAGGAAAGCCCTAAGTTACCAAATTTCAATCCATAATAAAGCTCTTGTCATAGAAGAATATGAGCATAAAAAACAATAGAAAAAATACACAAGTTAGACCAATTCTATGCAACAATATTGACTCAGATATTAAGCACCTATTACATGCATACTGGATTTACGTGACAGGGCTGTGAGAGGAAGGCAGCCTATTCTTGACTATGTTCAAGATGTTCTAGATCTAGTTTCATAAATGGGATTAATTTGAAGAGGAGAATTAGGGAGATCTAAAGGGGTGGGGGGAGGGAGGGGAAACCAGGGGCAGGATCTGTTAGCCCTGTAACCAGAAACAGCACTCTGTTATAGAGTTTCCCAGAGAGATTTCTATTAAGTGGTGTGTATGAAACATTTAAACAGACTGTTGAGTTTGAGGAGTATAAAAGAATAGAGCTGCCTTCCAACTCCATCCAGGTTGCAGCAAATTGCATAATTTCATTGTTCCTTGCAGCTGCATAATATTCCATTGTGAATCATATCATCATGATCTAGTCATCTGTCATTGAAAACCTGGGATGAGGGTTGGGAGGGAACTTGGGGACACTGGTGAAAGGAAGTTGACCATGGTGGAGGGACTGGTGCTGAAACATTATTATATATCTAAACCTCAACTACCAATGACTTAGTAAATCACTTTTTATAATTAAAAAGAAGAGACGCCAGGATGGATGGTCATCCTAAGCCAACTTGGTCCACAAGAAAGGCAAGATCATTGTAGAGTTTTAAATAAGCAGAGGGAGGAAATGTCAAACTCACAGGACACACATATCCACAAAATCATCTGTTCAGGTCTTGATATATGATGGTACAGGCATGTATGTCTTTTGATGCCTGCATGCAATTCATCTGCCTGCATTGTATGGTCCGCAAGTGATGTTATACAGATCCAAAAGACCCTGGGAAGTAAAAAGGCCCCCACCTCCGAAATAAAGAAATAGCATCATCAGAAAGATGATATGATTTAGAAAGACAATTCAGACAACAGCACGGCAAGCCTGGCAAGCTACCCATGTCGTATTTGATATGCCAAATACCAATAACAATTATAGATCTCATTCCCATGACCTGATGGAATGGTTTGAGGCTCTTCATGGTCTTGGAGCAAGCAGATACCCTTGGGCTCTACTTGCATGAGACAGGACATATGGAGATGTTACTGGTGCCCGCTCGAGCAAATCGATGATGAACAGGAAGACAGTGATACAGTGATACAGTGATTCAGATGACTAAGAGAATTTTGGGGGAAAGACTAATGAAGAGATTTTTTGTAATAGATACAATTCGGAATTAAGGGCATGTGGGTGGACAGAAATGTAGATCCAAGAGACTAGTGGTCGCTGTGTGGAGACTAGAGAGGAGCTGGGGTCTCACCAGGATTTCTTGTGTGGGTGTCTAGGATATAGCAAAACAAAGGTCAGAAAAGCAAAATTGGGGTTCAAGAGATAAACTTTAAAATCCTTCAAAATTGAGTACTACAAGTCTAAAAGTTTGGTCACGCAGCATTACTTTTCTCTTTAATAACTAAGTTTTTACCATAAACATGCAAGGTCAAATATCTACCTGTTCTTCATTGGCTTTTAGTGCTTGTATTTGAGTCTCCAGAGCTTTTATCTGTCCTTCAAGCTGTATCTCTCTCTCTTTTCCATTCTGAAGAAGTTTCTGGGATTCACAAAGGTTGAGGGTCAAACCATCCTTTTCATCTAAAGCATTAAAATGTTGATATGTTACTGTACAAGGATCCCAATTGCTATATTCCTTACAAATATCAGATTTATGTCCCATATAATTGGTATTGCCTTCAAATCCAACTAACGAACTTTAGTTGATTTAAAGAAAAGTTGGAAAAAATATGCAAAATATTTTTAAAAGTAAGTCCTATAGAAAATTATAGACAACACTTTCTTCAAAAATGTTACTGCATCTTTTTGTGGGACAAAATATTCCCAATTATTGCTAGATTTCTTAAATATTCAGCATCTGTATACTTGAGAAGCTACATGCATAGAAGTAACAAGCCCTCATTACTAATCTAAGAAAGAATCTGAAAACTATTTCTTAAAGAAAGACTCCTGCATTGAACTCTTAATTTCACCTAACCTAAAATTCTCCCCACATACTTGACTCTAACAGTTCACTAGTTCTTTTCTCAAAATAAATTTTATGAGCATTAGAGAAAGAGACCTTTTCACTATCAATTAAGTTTGAAATGAACTAAAGTTCAGTCACAAAATTACTCTACAAACGAAAGTTCAACATTGACCCAAAACCACAGAAAGCACAGAGGGCAAGCAATTACAGTGTGACTCTAGATGGACTTGATGTGTTTCTCCCAGGTACAGTTTTCTCGCTGGCACTACCAAACGAGTCGGCGCACTTACTTTCACTTAGATTTAAACAGTATGCTAATTTTTAGGCTCAGAAAATGAACTATAATGAAGTGCAAGTCCTTTTGGGCATTGGGTACTTCACCTAAAAACTTACATAGGAATTAGCAACGTTCTAGTTGCTAGCAAGGCTGTCAGCCTAACTCAGTAATGTTTATTGATTCTAACAGTCTAATAGAGGGATGGGAAAAATAAGAATCCCAAAGGAGTGTATTTTAAGGCAAAGTATCTTAAAGTCCTGGATTTTTGTTTCACTCCCATAAGCCTTCTGACTAAGAGCATCACCTCTCTTTGCTTTTCAAAATGAGGGAGGTCATTGGAAACAGCACCAAGTGTACCTCAGAAGAAGCCATATCTAAGCTATCTTACCTTTGATTATCAGAAGCTGATGATTTAGAAACCTTATTTGACGCTCACTTTCACTCAACTTTTCAACTAAATTGTCCAGTTGTCTATCTTTTGCTTTGTTAAGAACCTGAAGTTGAATTACTTGCATGTTCTCTGCAGAATTTCCTATGGAATTAAAGAAAATGAATTAGATAAAAATATAAAAATTAAAATCTGTGATCATTAATGGTGGTGTTTTTTACACTTCACGCACTAAATCAATTGAGTAGAAGAGAACTCTTTTTTTAAAGGGATATAATAGAATGTGTCAGAAGACATCACGTAGTTTTTAAAAAGCATTATCTCATGGCTATTGTGGTTACATCTACATATATATAAAACAATGCTACAGACAATGTTATATATATATATATATATATATATATATATATATATATATATATAAAACAATGCTAGACAACATCACAAAATTAAAATATAGCAGCCAGAGCGAAAGTACAGCAAGTATGGTATTTGTCTTGCACGTGGCTGACCGGGGTTCAATCCCATATGGTTCCCCAAGTACAGCTAGGAGTAAGTCCTGTATGCAGAGCTGTTGCAGGACTCCTCTAAGAGCCTCTGCATCTGCTCTGGATTGCCTCCTGCAAATCACTTCATAGATAAGAGGGTAGTCTAAATGTGGCAATTTATCTGACCATGTATTCTGTACTAGCTGGCATAAATATTCTCTCATACTACCACAATCATCATGGGACTAGCTAGATCTTACCAGCATATTTGCCTGGCCACGTTGGATCTCTAAGTAATTAGACCAGAGAGAAATGCTGTTTGCCTCCAAGCAAGCAAGCATGGCTCCCTGATAATTCAAAGACAACTAAAATACAAAACTACCATGAAGTAGACGAGACTTGTGAAGGATTGGAGAAATATTTAACTGGCATTAGTATTAGTCTTTGGTACAGAGACATGCCATCTCAGAAACCCCCTTCTCTACCCTATAAAGACATTTCCAGGCAGATCTTGGCTCAAAACATTAGCATATAATAGAGCCTAGGTGAGGTGCTGGGAGAAATTACCTAAAGGCATTTAACCCTTCCTGCTTCCCATAATAGTGGGAGGTCTGAGTTGCAGAGGTATAAAATCAGCCTGCTTCCTCTCTCTCTCTCTCTCTCTCTCTCTCTCTCTCTCTCTCTCTCTCTCTCTCTCTCTCTCTCTCTCTCTCTCTCTCTCTCTCTCTCTCTCTCTCTCTCTCTCTCTCTCTCTCTCTCTCTCTCTCTCTCTCTCTCTCTCTCTCTCTCTCTCTCTCTCTCTCTCTCTCTCTCTCTCTCCTCTCTCTCTCCCTCCTCCCCACCCTCCCTCTCCCCCCTCCCTTCCCTCCCTCTCCTTGCACCCTTCTTGGGAGACTTGTCTTTTTCTCCTTTTTTACAGGGCCTTAACATGTGGTGGCCACCATCTTGGCCTACACGTGTCTGGAGTTCTAGCTGGGAATCCTAAGCACAGGGTTTCTCCTATTGCTGACTTGTATGCCTGAACCTGTGATAAGTAAAGCCTTTTAAAACTGCATCGGATTCCTGAGTCTTCATCCATTCCCGCCGGCTTTGGAGGTAGAAAGGAACTCCGCTTCCAGGCACTGTCAGGGACCCTGGTGGCGTTCCCGACACAAAGCCAAGAGTAATCTCTGAGCATCACTGGGTATGACCCAAAAAGAAAGCCAAAAAATATATAAATAAAAAATAAAAATATATACTTATGGTGGTTACACAGCCCGGATCATCGACACCCACCCTGCAGCAGTATTTTTTCAATACGGCCCAGGTATGCTGAACCAGAGACTCTCAGACATGGGGCAGAGCTGCTACTTGCTCTCCCTGTGCCCAGCCGCTCATGATGCGCCCGGGAGGCATGGCAGGTCTAGCCCTGGCCTGCCACCCCAGCAGAGCCTCACAACAAGCCAGACGACCCCCCTCCGACTTCATGGGGGAGTCGCCGTTTTCCACAACCAGACTTCTTTCTCCTCACAACTCCACCCAGCAGACCAGATTATCACAGCCCGGATCATCGACACCCACCCTGCAGCAGTAATTTTTCAATCCGGCCCAGGTATGCTGAACCAGAGACTCTCAGACATGGGGCAGAGCTGCTACTTGCTCTCCCTGTGCCCAGTCGCTCATGAGGCGCCTGGGGGCATGGTGGGTTCTAGCCCTGGCCTGCCACCCCAGCAGAGCCTCACAACAAGCCAGACGACACACCCCCCGCCCCGACTCCATGGGGACTGCCGTTTTCCACATCCGGACTTCTTTCTCCTCACAACTCCACCCAACAGACCAGACTATCGCAGCCGGATCATCGACACCCACCCTGCAGCAGTATTTTTTCAATCTGGCCCAGGTATGCTGAACCAGAGACTCTCAGACATGGGGCAGAGCTGCTACTTGCTCCCCCTGTGCCCAGCCACTCATGTGGCCCCCGGGAGGCATGGCGGGTTCTAGCCCTGGCCTGCCACCCCAGCAGATCCTCACAAAAGCCAGAAGACCCCCTCCGATTCCATGGTGGCCGCCGTTTCCACATCCGGACAATGGCCCCAGTTTAGTTTTTGATTTACCTATTCTACCTCCATGTCCAAAATTCTCTCATAGATATAAGCACTTTCTCATTCTCCTATTTATACAAACACTATGTAAAAGAAAAAAATCTGGCAAACACCACAAGATTAATCCTAAAATACAAGTTTACTTTTAAACTCTGAACATAACTTACATCCTGATTTATTTCCTGCTTACTACACTAAAACTAAAAAGAAAAAACTAGGATGATAATGTTTTGTTCATTACATCACACCTCTATATAAGTGAAAATCTGAAACTGAAGGAAAAACTGTATTTCATTTTCCAAATTAGGTATCAGTAAGAAAAATAAACAGTTGCACCAAAGCAACAGTACAGAGCGAGTAGGGCATTTGCTCTACACACAGCTGACCCAGGTTCCATCCCCTGCATCCCTTATGGTCCCTTGAGCACCACAGGAGTGATATCTGAGTGCACCGCCCTGAGCACCACTGATTGTGTCCCCAAAACCAAAAAAAAATATTATAAAGCTAGTGAAAAATCTAACTTAGGATAACTGTCACGACTGAGAAAAACATTTCTAACATTTTACTATGGGGAAATGTATGCGGTGGCAGCAGAAAGAGCGCAGTGAATGCCATGAGCTCATCAACCAGAGTCAATAATCATGAGCTCGGGCGGAGCAACAGGGCAGCAGGGAGGGCGTTTGCCTTGCACATGGGGACCTGGGTTTGATCCCCGGCATCCCGTATGGACCCCTGAGCACTGCCAGGAGTAATTCCTTAGTGCAGAGCCAGGAGCAACCCCTGAGCACTTCTGGGTGTGACCCAAAAAGCAAAAATAAGCAACAACAAGAACAAAAAAATAGATTCAATAATTATGAGCTCATGGCTACCTTACAATAACCTCCAACAAAATCATCCGAAATGAATTATAGTCTTCACATCAGTTTATCCATAAACACTTCAGAATATACTTCTAAAAGCTATAGGTATTCTTTTTGAAAAAATACTAATATTCCTAAAATATGTTTAAAGTGATCAAAAAATCTAATTAATTGGCTAAGGAAAAATATATATATAAATTTGATACATACTTTCATTAGCTCCTAAAAATTGTTGTTGCAGGTCTTCAAACATGTCACTTCCTGCTACTTCCTGGGCAGGAGAGTCATTATTCTGCACAGAAGATGGATAAGGCTTGTATGTCACTCTATATGGTTCCAACGTTTGACAACCAGGACCATGTGACGTCCCAAATCGCTGTTATAAGTGTACAAATAAAAAGTTACAATTAGAATGTGGCCTTTTCTTCAAAATGTATGTGAACTGCACAACATGGTTCAATGGTCACTCATTTACAAATGTTGTTCAGATTTGTTTGCTTAAAGATAGTTTGGGTAGGTAGCCCAGCCTCAGAACTAATCTCAGAGATGCCAGCAGCTGAGTTACTCCAGGTAGGCCCAGCCACCAGGAGCCTTGGCAGAATGGGAAGAGACAGAGTCCTGCCCTGCCAAAGGTCCAGAGCTCCACCCATTCAATCCAACTCTCGCTGTAGCCAGAGACAGTGCCCAGCTTCAGGGCTGACCTAGGAGAGCCATGGACAGCTGACTGGCCCCACCCTAAAGCTCTATGCCACCATGCTACACCTCCAAACTTCACAGAGCTGACAGCCCAGTAATAGCACAAAAGCTTAGATGGGAAAGTTGTATAGAAGCCTGCTAAGCTCAGTGAGCAGAAACAGTAACACAGAAGACTCAACTCGCACTGAAAGCTCAGTGAGTCCTCAATGACTTTAGTAATACCATTACACAACATATGTCGTAACAAGCATAAGTAAATTATTTTGTGCCTGCTAAGGGAGCATGCTTGGTGGGTAGATGGGAAACTGGGGACACTGGTAGAGGGAAAGTCACATTGGTGGTGAGACTGTTGTTGGAATGAATACTCAATACCTGAAACAGCTGCATTGTGAACAACTTTGTAAGCCATGGTGTTTAAATAAAGTTTCATTCAGAAAAAATAGTTTGGTAGGGGCAAAAAGATAGTACAATGGGTAGGGCACTTGCCTTGCATACAGCTAACCCAGGTTCTACAACCTATACCGCTTATAGTCCTCTGACACCTCTGTACTCAGGAGTGTTCCCTGAGTACAGATATAAGAGTAAGCCCTAAATGTAGATGGATATGGCTCAAAAAACCAAACAAAATAAAAATTTAGTATACAACACTGTAAATTGAAAGTCTGCAATATGGAATTTCACACCTTTAAATTATCATTTCAAACATGTAATAGGTGCAATTTCAGAAATAACACTTGAGAATTCCAATAAGATTTACACATAAATAGTTAAAGATGACTAAGATTATAGCAACATGTAAGGAACATAAAAATGCACACATTCTTTAATGAGTACGTGATAAAAGACCTCATGCATAATACTCAATAACTTATGGGATAAGATCACATCTCATTCTATAATGACATAATTATGAGAATACGGACATCTTAAATCATTGACAGGATAGCGATTAGCAAAAGGTGCCATTCCTTGTCACTGAAAGAATCTAAGAAACAACCAACTGCATCACAATATCTTCATTCAATTCCTCCCCAGTAAAAGGCAGTTTCTTTACTAAACAATCATCCCGTCATTGCTGTGTCATCAGAAAACATCTTTAAAGCAATTCACTTAAAATTTGTTCTTGGGTGAGAGAGAAAATCGAGAAAACCAGCAATATCTACATAGATAAATCTATGTAGTGATTTATCTACATAGATAAATCACTTTCGAAATTTATCAAGATACCTGAAGATAGCTTCTCTTTGGAAAATAGTGAAGTGATATAATTCAGAAGCAGCATTAAAACGAATAACTATTTTTCTCTAACAGACTTAACTTTTACTGTTCAATTAACCATTACTTTTTATAAAGCATCCACTTAAACTTTTGATTTTAGATCATACTTGCATTAGATTACAAACAGAAAACTGCATGACTAATTTAGCATGAGTAAATTATGCACTCCCCACAAATTTTTATACTTAAAACATCATTACTTAAATACACATGCAAGTAAATGTGTGTACATACACAAGTTTGTGAAAATCAAGCTTTTACAATACCTGATAATGATTCCTCTGAGGTTCTGAAAATGTTACTACATTCTTTTGTTGGCCATTAATTTCCTGCTTCTGACCATTGGCATATGGCCTAAAGTTTTCGGGAAGGCGATATAAATCAGCCTGTTCGTATTTACTGGGAGGACTGTACCCACTTCCGCCTTCATCTCCACCTTCTCCAGGATGTAGGTCATCAGCTTTACTTGGTTTGGCTTCCCATCCATTGCCACTTTCATCGCGAACAAATAAATTCTGAATCTCACTCTGATCCTATTAGATAACAAGAGTAAAACCAAAGTGCTAAGGCCTGTTCCCACTCTCATCAAAGTCATGATCAGATTAGATACTTACACTGATACTTTGAGACTTAGGCAGCACTCTGGTGCTCTTTCCAGTTCATCTCCAACTGTTCCAAGGATGTGCTCTTGAGAAAAATCAAGACTTTAGATGGAAAGTTTGGCACTTGTTTGGACAGAGATTACAAAGAACCCCAAGTCTTTAACAAATCCCTTTAACGTTCACATGAAAGTCTAAGAATAAACCTGGATTTTTCATTGCCATTGCAATTCATTTGTTACTACCAGCAAAGAATCAAGAGTATTGCGACACACAGCTGAAAGTGAGTTTAGGTGCTTACTCTCCCTCTGCATCGTCCTCGCTGCAGTCGGAATAGTGGAGCTCGGGGAGGACAGGTCATCGTCCAGCATATCATGAGGAAGGTCTGTGAGCAGCTGCTGCAACTGAGACAGGAGAGTGGCCATCAATATCACACTGACTTGCTGCAGCTGAGACAGGAGAGTGGCCATCAATATCACACTGACCTGCTGCAGCTGAGACAGGAGAGTGGCCATCAGTATCACACTGACCTAAAACCCACAATGCCAAAACACGGTGCCCGAGAAGGAGTGGTCTTGACTAGAGAAGAACTGTTGCAGGGATAAGAGAGAGTACAGTGGGGAGAACATTTGTCTTACATAGGCTGACCCAGGCTCAATCCCCAGCATCCTATATTGTCCCCACCAGGAGTAATTTCTGAGTGCAGAGCCAAGAGTAACGTGTGCATCACTGGGGGTGGGTGGATGGATGGATGGATGGATGGATGGATGGATGGATGGATGGATGGATGGATGGATGGATGGATGGATGGATGGATGGATGGATGGATGGATGGATGGATGGATGGATGATGGATGGATAAATAGGAGTCTTTTGCAATTTCTGCATTTAATACATTTCTTAAATTTCGCACAAATTATCTTCATTTCACTTACAGACAGATATTAGCACTTAATATGTGGATTTGTACTAGAAGGGCTTGTCTTTTGAGGCAAGGGTCTTAAGATTTAAATACATCTACATTACCCCCTAAAAAAGAAACCACCTCTCGCAGAAACACAGGAAGGTATAACTGCATGTATGTTATCACAGAGGAGACTGGGTCTCTGCATCTGTTCTACTAGTAATCAGACCTTGAGGACTTAACAATCAGACATCCTCCAGGGAGTATGGGTCGCCAGCTGCACTGTGCCCGGGTAGTGAGAACAGCAGATGCAACAGGCAGCCTTAAAGTCCTTACAAGCTGTAATAACGTGACAGAGCTCTCTAGGGAAGTAACTAAATAGTTGACAGACATACAATGCCAATGATTAAAAGATATTCAATACTCTGCTCCTGTAAAGCCGTCAAGTGTAAAGAGAGCCAGAAGGTTCTAGTTTTTGCAGATGACACTCCCAAAGCTTAACTCTACAACTAAAAAAATAAATAAGTAAGTAAAATTCTTAAATTATTTCCTATGAAAATCAATTCTTTAGCATTCCGCCTATAAAAACTACATGGGATAAAATTCATTCAACTTTCAAACTGAACTCAGGATTTTAAAAAAAACTCCAATTTGTTGAATTTCATTATCTATACATGTTTTTCTCCAAATCCCAGTGCAGTATCTTTACATTCAGAACAGTTGAAACACTCCAAAGATTAAAATTATCAAATAGAACAAGTTAACTCAATCTTTCAACAGTACACAAATTAATCTCATAAAAGTATGTAATAAAAATGTGTAAGCTATAACTCTATAGGATATAGAAGAGAAAAATGGTGTGCACCTTAGTCTATGGCACAGCTTTATTCCCTTATTTTCTTCTCACTACATTTTGATATGAAATATGTTTATATTTAATTATGGTACTTTTAATAAAAAGCATAACAGTGTGTATATGTCGGAAAAGTTAAATCTATTAACTAAATTTTGGTAAAGTCAAATTTGGGGTATGAAATGGAGTTTGTGAAATAGGAAGAGAAAGATTCCTCTTTGTTCCCCAAATATGTTTCTAGCATTAGATTTTTTTTTAAGTATTTTATTATACCACCGTGAGATATACAAATAAAAAGATATACAATTAAAAAGTTCATGTTTGGGTTTTGGTCATACAGTGTTCCAGCACCCGTCCCGCCACCAGTGCCCATCTCCCACCACCAACATCCCCGGTTCCCTCCCCCCTTCCCCAGCCCTGCTCCATGGCAGGTTCTTTATTTCTTTCCCTTTCTCTCTCTTTCTCTTTTCCTTCCCTCCAGACTATGGATTACAGAACATACATTAAAGGGTTGTCATGTGTATCCTTTTGCCTCTATTTAATGCTCAGTTCCAGGTTGGCACTAGTACCCTCGACAATTATTAGCACCCTGTTCCATTTTCTGTCTTACCTAACCTCTGACTCCCACACATTTGGGATAATTTCCACCTTTGACAAGACCTCCTGATATATGTTTCACTTGACCTTGGATATTGGTATCATAATATGTACATATATATTTATGCCAAAGCATTAGATTTTTAAAAAAGTTTTCCCAATCTATTTTGTTCTTCAAAATTAGAATAAGAGAAATAATTCAAAATTTCAAAAATAAAAACAAAAGATAGTCCAAAGTTAACTTCCATCTTATATTTTGACACTAATTTAGCAAACAAGCTCTTGATTTACTGACTCCCAGCTCTCAGAATAACTTAAAGAAAAATCATTTTGAGAACTAGCTGTGTTAGAGCTGACCAAAACATAAAGAAATAAGAAAAAAGAAACAAAACTAAAAGCAGTGGCCTGAGTGAGTACAGCAGGTAGAATGCTTGCCTTGCATATGGTTGACCTCGATTGGATCCCCAACACTCCATATGGTCCCCAAGCCCGACCAGGAGTGATCCCTGAACTCAGAAGGAGGAGTAAGCCCTGAGCCCTGCTGGGTGTAACCAAAAGCAACAACAAAACAAAAATCCTAAAAAGCAAACTAAAACACATCAACATAATTCGTACACAACAGGACTCAGATGAAAGATAACAAAATGGTTTTCTCAGACAAAATTCACCATGAAAAACACAGTCTTTTTTTAAAAGCAGTCCAACCTGTTTTGTCTATAATTATGCATAATGCCCTTAAGGAAAAAGACAACCCCTACGTGTAACCCAGAAAGAAATAATAAATCTTGTATACTTACATCAAATAAAGACTCCTGCACAGAAAGAATATTTTCTTCTAAACTTTCAATGAAGTCCAGGTACATAGCCATAGAGTTCAGGGGATACTTGACAGGGACATCTGAACAGTAGATTCCCCAGACACATACCAACAAAGAGCAAATGAATAAATAAAAAGGCTACATGCTAACCAAGCAGTTATTGTAGCTGTGTGGTATCTCAAAATTGTCATCCGTGGAAGAAACTTAATTTGAGCATAAATTAATGCACTGAAATGCTCCTGGATCCATGGGATTTAGCTTCTCAACTGGCTATACTATGCCTTCTCTATGGCATTTGATGTTATATATATATATGTGTGATCTTTTTATAATAGCTTCAATCGCCTTAGAAAAAGTTTGACCACCAAGCTCTTGAGCAGAGTTGGGCGCTGTTCCTTGACTTCTTTATCTTTCAAGAAGAAAGAAAATAAATGAGGTGAAATCCTTCTAACACGGCCATTCAGAAGCAAAGTCCCACCCCCAAAGCTTCTGCCTCCTAGGAACAAAGTGTGCCCCCTCGCATTCACTATCACACGGGTTTTGTTTTGGATCACTGAATCCTAAGCCACAAAACCCAAAATTACCATATCAATTTATGCATGTTACCAACAGAAACTCTAAATTGTCCTCATTTAGGATCTCACAACTACCAACCAACGATTCAAGGACAAAGATGTTAAGACCCTACAAATGACAAGATTTAATTTCACTCATTGATTTCAGATTCAGATTTGGTGCAATATTTTGGCTGCAAAGAGTCTTCTCATAGGGATTCGATTGTGTTTGAAGAGTTAATAAAGGGAAACCCCTTCCCTAGAGAAAAGAAAAAGAATTTGTCACTGCTAGAATTCCTTGACATGTGTTCTAGGTGATTCTATAGACCTCTCTCCCTTTTCTACCTTACATGCTTCTTCCCTAACTGAAACAAAGTGAGCCTCTTACTCCAGGGGAGTCATCAACAAAACACTGTGTAGTAACTCACATAGAGCATTTTACAAAACGGTGAAATATGAAACCGAGAACACAAACGGGGACTCAACGTTTGGGTAGTCCAGCGGTAGGGCATTTGCTTTGCATGCAGCAGACTGGGGATAGATCCCCAACATCCCAAATAGTCACCCGAGCAACACCAGGAATAATTCCTGAGTGCAGAGCCAGGAGTAACCCCTGAACATAGCTGGGTGTGACCCAAAAAAGAAAAAAAAAGCGAGAACACAAACGTTTTGTTAGAACTTTCAACTTAAACTAAACAGCCTGTCTTAGGCGTCTATAATCCTTGCTCATCATGAAAATAAAAGTTCTCATATTACAAAGCACATGTGTTTTCTCCCAAGAGAAAAGCAGCAAATGGACGAACAATCCTATTTCCCGTTCAACAGGTGACCTCAGGAGTATGCTGAAAAAGCTGACGCTTAAAACTATGGAGTGTTGAATATTACCTATATGGTGAGCACTCAGCAGAATCTTCCATTTAACTTTCGGGTGTCAAGCAGAAGACATCCTGAAAAGTCGCAATAGGGGACTGATAAGGGGGAAAAACAACTTGGCAACTAGAGATCTAGAGGTCCTGTTCATAAAGTATGGAATGTGCAGAATGTAAGAAATAATAATAATTGGGGCCGGAGCGATAGCCCAGCGGGTAGGGCATTTGCCTTGCACGTGGCCGGCCAGTACGGGCCCAAGTTTGATCACCGGCATCCCATATGGTCCCCGAGCACTGCCAGGAGTAACTCCTGAGTGCCGAGCCAGGAGAAACCCCTGAGCATTGCCGGGTGTGACCCCCAAAAAAAAAGAAATAATTATAATAATAAGCAACCAGATGCCATTGGGCTACACTGGCACGTGATAGGGTCAAATGAAAATATTACTGGCGCCCGCTCGAGCAAATCAATGAATAATGGGATGTCAAGTGATCAAGTGAATAATAATAATAACAACAACAACAACGAATTAAACCATTCAATCCATTAAACAGTGTTTCTAGAACTTTGTGCCACATATCTGGAAAAGAATTTATGGCAGCCCAACAACAATGATTAACAGCAGCCCTGTAAATTGATACTTAATAGAACTTCAAGAACGGACAGAACACAAGAACTTATTCTCCTTCTAAAGGTGAGCAAACCTCGGCCCCAAAATGTGGCGGGCAAAACCCTGAAAAGCAACAGCAACCACCCCAGAACACAAGCCTCCGTTCCCAATTTCCTTCATGGCACTGAACAGTCTGGAGGACACCTGACTCTAACTTGATTTCTATATGCAATGAAGCTTCAGTTCTGTCACAGGTTTTTTTTCCTCCCTAGAAATAACGCTATGTTAAGGGGAATTATAGGGAAGACCCATAAGATACAAAATGAGATAGACTATTGACAAATGCTAAAGAAAAGAATTCAGAAAAACAGACGAATACTCAATCTTTGTTTCTTTTTCTTGAGAGGACAAAATGATCCCATGAAATAAATAATTTGGTTTTTAATGAGAACAAATACTAGCTTTACAACTCCCTCTAGTGGGGACAAAATACCAAGATCTTCCCATAATTACATGGAACAAGGAAGTTTAGAAGAATGGCAACAGTGTAACCCTTATGTCCAAAGTACCTGATTATAAGCTAAACCGTGCAATTCAGTTCTATCATAACAAGGAAAAACCCAAGAGGGTGTTAACTCTGTTTGCCATCTGCCACTTGAGCCGCCTACCTGCCACTCAAAACCACTTTTAAGATTTCAGAAAAAAAAAACATCACAGGAAGAATTATCTTGATTTCAGAGCTATTGAGTACTTTGCCTCCAAACCACCAACTCCAAAACACATACATATATGTACACACACATGTACACACACACACACATGCACCCCACTACACAACAATGAAATCAGAGTCTAGCCACTCTGATTTCAAAAATCATTTTGTTACACTACAAAAGAGTAAATAAAAACTTTTGCTGGCCAGAGAGATAGTGCAGTGGGCAGGGCATTTGCCTTGCATGCGGCCAACCTGGGTTCGATCCCCAGCACCCCATAAGATCCCCCCTAAGGACCACCAGAAGTGATTCCTGAGTGCAGAGCGAGGAGTAACCCCTGAGGATTGCTGGGTGTGACCCCCCCAAAAAAAAAAAAAAAAGCTTTCACATTCCCCTTCTCCGGTCAAAATTTTTTCAACCTGTTTCATGGACTGAGGTTCTGTGATTCACAGTATAAATAATGGCTTCCCCGTGCACATAATTCCCACACCACGCCCCATTACCAGTGTACTCGCCTCCCTCCTTCAAGTAGGCCATCTCTTCAAGCACAGGTTTGCCCAAGAATACTACGGAGGAGATGGCTCAAGCAGAAGCACAACCAAATCAGTAATTCTCCAGTGGTAAGTCAAGAAAGTAATTCTGTTCTGTGTGAATGAGCACGACCTGGCACAGCAGCATACCACCCAACCTGCATCCCCATCCCTCTGCTGTCCAGGCTGGAGCTTCATTTACAACATTGGGGGATTCATGCCATGGCTTAGGCACTTCTCTGCTATTCTTTGGTTCACACTGAGCCAATTTGTCTTACCAGTCTACCATTTAGAAACGATAATAATTCCTAACTTTTCTGTAAAAACCTTGTTTTTAAAAAAAAATCTGGAGACCTTTTAAATATGGCACCTATTCATTGGTAGCTTAAGAGTTTTTAACTCCCAACACCATTTTAAAATACAGTAGCTCTCCATCCTAATCCATAGTTAGTCTACTGCTCCAGTTACTCTCTGAATAAATCGCTTCCTTTTCTGAACATCAAATGCGCTTGTGATACCATTTGCTCTTCAACGCAAGCTATGGAGGGAAGAGAGACAGAAGAGGCATGATTGGGCTGGAGTGATAGTCCAGTGGGTAGGACATTTGCCTTACATGCCGCCAACCCAGGTTCGATCCCAGGCATCCCATATGGTCTCCCGAGCACCACCCGGAGTAATGCACCGCCCGGAGTAATTCCTGAGTACAGAGCCAGAAGTAACCCCTAAGCATTGCCAGGTGTGACCCAAAAAGACAAAAAAAAAAAAAAAAAGAAGAAGAAGAAGAAGAAGGAAGAAAAGAAAAGGCATAATTTTAAATGCAAAACTGCTCATGAAAATGGACTGGATGGGGCCGAGAGATAGCATAGCAGGTAGGGCATTTGCCTTCCACGCAGCCAACCGAGAGTTCAATCCTGGATTCCCATATGGTCCCTCGAGCACTGCCAGGAGTAATTCCTGAGTGAAGAGCCAGGAGTAACCCCTGAGCATCGCTGGGTGTGACCCAAAAAAGCAAAAAAAAAAAAAAATAAAAAAAGAAAAAATAAAGGAAAGAAAAAGAAAATGGACTGGATGGGGCCTGGAGCGAAGCACAGCAGGTAGGGCATTTGCCTTCCATGCAGTCGAGCCGGGGTTCAATCTTGGCATCCCATATGGTCCCCTGAGCACTGCCAGAAGTAATTACTGTGTACATAGACAGGAGTAAACCCTAAGCATCGCCGGGTGTGACCCAAAACGCAAAATAAAAAAAAAAATTGATTGGAAGTTGGAATTTGATGACTCATTCACTGATTTATGGGCATGTATGAACAAAAATCACAAATAACCCAAAACTAAACTCACCTTGTGTAAAACATACTGCATTAACAACTGGCCATTCGCACGAGAGGGTCAAAGGCAGGATTATTCTCCCAAATTTACCGAGAGAAATCTCACGAAGTCCTCGGCACTGTCAAGTGTAGGGCAGACAGAAGCCACAGCAGCACTGGCCCGAAGGACGTACTTTCCACTTATCCCTTAATTTTTTTTTTTTTTTGGCTTTTTGGGTCACTGCTGTTGTGTGTGCCAGTAACAATTATAGATCTCATTCCCATGACCTGATGGAAAGGTTTGAGGCTCTTTATGTTCCTGGAGCAAGCAGATGCCCTTGGACTCTACTAGCATGAGAAAGGACATATGGAGATGTTACGGGGCCCACTAGAGCAAATCGAGGATGAACGGGAAGACAGTGATATAGTGATTTTTTGGGTCACACCCAGCAATGCTCAGGGGTCACTCCTGGCTCTGAACTCAGGAATTACTACTGGCAATGCTCAGGGGACCATATGGGATGCCGGGACCTAACACGGGTCAGCCATGTGCAAGGCAAACGCCTTCCCCACTGTGCTGTCACTCTGGCCCCCCACTTATCCATTAATTGATTTGAATTGAACTAATCACTTTGAATTTACAAAGTGATTGACTTTTTTTCAAGTGAAAGAAGGAATCTGGGGCTTTGGGAGTGGGCCCGTCGCCTCCGGGGTCCCGGAAGCAGCCGGATGGGACTCGTCCACCACACTAGCCACCATTTTCATTGTCCAGACGCTGGGAAAATGTCCCACGACCAGAGGACCAGCAAAGCCGGTTCGAGCCCAGGTAGGCGGCTCCAAGAGGCGGGAAGCACTGGGAAGTCGCCAGATGGAGGCGTGGTCACCCCTTCCCCCTCCATCCTGACGAGCCCGGTTTCCCCGCCCAGGAGCCGCTGACGGGCCCGGCATCCAGAGTCTTGCAGACGGCTCGGGAGGCGGGAGCCTGGCTCGCGCCGGGCCTCAGCTGACTATGGAACCCCCGAGGAGGGCAGATGGGCTTTGGGAGTGGGGGCCGTCGCCTCCGGGGGTCCCGGAAGCAGCCGGATGGGACTCGCCCACCACACTAGCCACCATTTTCATTGTCCAGACGCTGGGAAAATGTCCCACCACTAGGGTGGTGAAACAATGATGTTTTTTGGTACACTGCATTCCGCGAACAGCAGGAGGGTTTGCTGAGAGGGAGATATACAGAGGAAGGAGATGACATATAGAGCCCGCCGGGTGGTTGGGATTCGGGAGGGGGAGGGAGACAGGATGTTGGTGATGGGAGATGGGTTCGGTGGAGGGTGCATCTTGGAACCCTGTGGAGCCAGGGACTCCACATGAGCATCCTTCAATTAAAAAAAAAAAGGAGAAAAGGTGGAATAAATAAATAAATAAATATCTGCAGGGCTAGCCACAATGTGTAAAAGAAGAGGGAGAGAGATGCAGAGATAGAGAGAAAGAGAGGAAGCAGGGCTACCTGCTATTAAGGCAGCCTGGGGGTGAGTGGGAGGGGGTGGGGTACATTGGTGGTGGAAATGGGGCACTGGTGGAGGGATGGGTGCTGGAATACTGTATTACCAAGAACCAATTGCACCTTTGTAATTGTATGTCTCACGGTGGTATAATAAAGAATAAAAAAAAAAAAAAAAGAAAGAAGGAATCTGGAGCTCCGACCTCTGTCGCTGTTCCAGAGTCAGGGATGCTGTCTCGCTTGCCAAGGCATCGAAAATCAGATGGGCTGGACATGTAATGCGATTTGGAGAAGACCGCTAGACTAGAGCCGTTACCGACTGGATCCCACGGGATGTCAAAAGATCACGTGGCTGTCCACCTACAAGATGGTCAGATTTCTTCATCAAGACCCTGAACAAATAGTTTGAGGCTCTTTGTATTCCTGAAGCAACCAGATGCCATTGAGCTACACTGGCACGTATAGGGTCAAATAGAAATGTTACTGGTGCCCGCTAGAGCAAATCGATGAATAAGGAGATGTCAAGTGATCAAGCGATCAAGTGATGGAATAAGTACAGAAAGTAATGAATATATGAGCCCAGTCCCTGGCCTGCCACCCCAGCAGAACCTCACAACAAGCCAGACGACCCCCGACTCCATGGGGGGCCGCCGCTTTCCACATCTGGACTTTTTTTCTCATCACACCTCCACCCATCAGACCAGTCTATCACAGCCTGCATCATCGACACCCACCCTGCAGCAGTTTTTTTTTTTCAATCCGGCCCAAGTATGCTGAACCAGAGACTCTCAGACATGGGGCAGAGCTGCTACTTGCTCTCCCTGTGCCCAGGCGCTCAAGAGACGCCAGGGAGGCATGGTGGGTTCTAGCCCTGGCCTGCCACCCCAGCAGAGCCTCACAACAAGCCAGACGACCCCCATTCCATGGGGGGCCACCATTTTCCACATCCGACTTCCCTCTCATCACAACTCCACCCAGCAGACCAGACTATCACAGCCCAGTTCGCATGGCCGCTAGTGGCCACGCAGTTCATCAAAAAATGCTTTATTTAGAGGTGACTACAAGAGTATGCCACCTGCACGGCAAGCCTGGCAAGCTACTCGTGTCGTATTTGATATGCCAAATACCAGTAACATTTATTTTTTGTGGGGGGGTCACACCCGGCGATGCTCATGGGGTTACTCCTGGCTCTGCATTCAGGAGAGTAAGCCCACTCCCTGGCCTGCCACCCCAGCAGGGTGCACTCCTGGCAGTGCTCGGGGACCATATGGGATGCCGGGATCGACCCAGGCCAGCACAGGCCGGCCGCATGCAAGGCAAATGCCCTACCCGCTGGGCTATCGCTCTGGCCCCAGTACCAGTAACATTTATATTAGGTCATTCCCATGACCTAATATAATGGTTTGAGGCTCTTTATGTTCCTGGAGCAAGCGGATGCCTTTGGGTTTTACTAGCATGAGACAGGACATATGGAGATATTACTGGTGCCCGCTCTAGCAAATAGATGATGGATGAACGGGAATCTAGTGATCTAGTGGATATGAGCCCGGAGCTAGTAATTAAAATGCCAAAGCTGCCAAGCAGGTAGGTAGGAAAAAATGGTGCCTTCCCTTAAATTCTCAAGACAATGAAAGGTTCTCTGCAGGGTGGGGTAGAAGAGGAGGTAGACAGGCTTGCCAGGACGCAAACGAGCCTATGGTCAATCGGGTCATTGTTTTTAAAAAGCATACATGCAGCTGAATTTCAGGAGGAACAAATTCCTAAGTAAGTCTCTGCTCTCCGATCTCACTTCTTCCCCTGCTGCTTCTAGAATTTTAGAGTTTTGTCACTGCTGTAGGGCCACGTGCAGAGATGCTAGCAGGTGGGGTGCCAGAACCCAAAGTCCCAGGCCTCCCTCAACATATGTTCTACCTCCTGAGCAGAACCCCTTGAATGCTTCTAAAGGTAAAAACAAAAGAAGGGAAAGAAGGGATTTTTTTTAACAGATCACAAGGTAAAAAAACATCGGATTGGGGCCGGAGCGATCGTACAGCGGGTAGGGCGTTTGCCTTGCATGCAGCAGGCCCATGCTGGCCCGGGTTCGATCCCCGGCATCCCATATGGTCCCCGAGCACTGCCAGGAGTAATTCCTGAGTGCAGAGCCAGGAGAAACCCCTGAGTATCGCTAGTGTGACCCCAAAAAAGAAAAAAAAAATCGTATTTACGTGACCCACATGATCACTTTAGAGCCAAGTTAGTTATCTGTGTCTTTTCTTCCACTTAGCTAGATACATCACATTCATTCTTATATTCCTTTAGCTCTTGAGAGCTCCTTTTTGAATCTGGCAATTTCCTAGCTCGGCACATACGCTATCAATGGCTATATTTTAGTAACTTCTACCTTCTTTACAAGTGACAGTATAGGGGGTAGGGTGTTTATCTTGCAGGCGGTTGACCAGGGTTCAATCCCCCAGTATCCCATATGGTCTCCTAAGCACTGCTGAGCATCACCGGATGTGACTCCCCTCAAAAAAAAAAATTCTTTCGCAATACTTCTGGAAGTAAGCTCTTTCTAATGCCCTGCTCATTTCCCAGTATTTTTAAATTTTTTTAAAGGCCTATCAGAATGTTTTCTTCTTCCTTAAAGTTCACTATAGTATTTACTTCAACAGTTAAATTTCAACAAACAACTCAATTGGCAGAGCCATGAAAAACCTCATGCCATGGGTTCATAAGGCAATATCAAATGCCTGTCCCCCACCCTGTCACAAGAACTGCTATAAAGAGCCCTGTCAAATCCTGGAAAGCCCGACAGGGTCGCAAACTCCAACAGGCTTGGCACCCTGACCAGGAACTTACGGAGTGAAGCAGGCAGCCTGAGTGCTAAGTCATGTCTGTGCATGGAGTGCGGACAGAGGCAGCTGGGAAGGGTGGCGGCAGATAACAGGGCTTCAGAGCACTTCAGGTCAGAAATAGCATGGTCATGTGAAATTTCTCAATCCTTAACTACAGATTCAAGGGCCAGAGAGCTAGAACAAAGGGCAGGGCATTTGCCTTGTATGTGGCTGACTCCCCCTATTCGACTGCTGGCACCACAGAGGATTCCCAGTACCGCACCAGGAGTAATATCCGAGCACAGACCTAGGAGGAAGCCCTGAACACAGTCGGATGTGGCCCAATATCCTCCACCCCATTTATTTTTTTAAATATAGTCATGTTTTAAAATAAAGTGTTGGGGCAAGAGCAATAGTACAGCGGGGAGGGTGCTTGCCTTGCACACGACAACCCAGGTTCAATCCCCAGCACCCCATATGGTTCCCCAAGCACCGCCAGGAGTAATTCCTGGAGTGCAGAGCAAGGCAGAACCGCTGAGCATCACCAGGTATGACCCAAAAAAGCTAAATAAATAAAACACACTGTCAATGAAACAACACACATCTGAATGGACATGATCGAGGGAGCTGCTGGTTGTCTCTACTCTACCCTACACTGACCCTATTCTCGCTTTCTGTTCATAACAAAGGTCACAGGAGCTATTACTCTGTCATAGAAAATGAATCATATCAAGCATGGTTTCCATACAACAAGAGCCTGTTACCATTATTAAGAAATCTGACTCAAAAATTCAGAACAAGGGGCGGGAGCGATAGCCCAGCAGGTAGGGCGTTTGCCTTGCACACGGCCAGTCAGTGCCGGCCTGGCTTCCATCCCCGGCATCCCATATGGTCCCCGAGCACCACCAGGAGTAATTCCTGAGTGCAGAGCCAGGAGAAACCCCTGAGCATTGCCGGGTGTGACAAAAAAGCAAAAAAATAATAATAATAAAAAAAAAAAATTCGGGCCAGAGCAATAGCCTAGCCGGTAGGGCGTTCCCCTGGCATCCCATATGGTCCCCTGAGCACCGCCAGGAGTGATTCCCTGAGTGCAGAGCCAGGAGTAACCCCTGAAAAAAGCAAAAAAATAATAATAATAATAAAAATTCATAACAAGTAAACTGACTTCCACTGCTTCCATTACTTCCACTACTTACTGACCAGTTTCTACATGCAAAAAATTATTAACTGCTAAACTTTTGATAAAATAAATATATGACTTCCTCTTCTGACTCAGTTTCTCTTTAGTCTACTGACTACATTGCCTTCAGTCATTCCCGGTAACAGGGCCTGCTGGGTCTTCTGCTGTCTCTTCCCAACTCCAGGCTTTTACAGTGTTGTGGTTCAGAATATTCTCCTGCAGGCTTCTCTGTGGCTGACCCTTCCTTGAGTCAAGTTTTAATTCAAACACCTCCAAGAGACTTTCATATGGTCCCCTGAGACCAGTCAGGAGTGATCTCTAAGCGCAAAGACAGGAGGAAACGCTAAGCACCTGCAGATGTGGCCCAAATTAAAAGGAAGGAGGGAAGGAAGGGAGAGAGGAAGGAAGGAAGGAAGGAAGGAAGGAAGGAAGGAAGGAAGGAAGGAAGGAAGGAAGGAAGGAAGGAAGGAAGGAAGGAAGGAAGGAAGGAAGGAAGGAAGGAAGGAAGGAAGGAAGGAAGGAAGGAAGGAAGGAAGGAAGG